>PVIH01011276.1:0-18839 GCA_004025045.1 Sigmodon hispidus | reverse complement strand
GGGTCCTCTGGAAGAGCAAGAGCAGAGGGTGCTCTTAACTGCTGAGCCATCTCTCCAGCCCCAAATTAATTCTTACATGATAAAATTTTTGTTGTGTATAGTTTCGTTATGTTAAAGTTAAAACCTTCTTTTAGAGTTGGTGAAAATCTTTTCCCATTCTGTAGGCTGTCGTTTTGTCCTATTGACAGTGTCCTTGGCTTTACAGAAGCTTCTTAGCTTCAGGAGATCCCACTTATTGATTGTTGATTTTAGTGTCTGTGCCACTGGTGTTATATTTAGGAAGTGGTCGCCTGTGCCAATTCGTAGAAGTGTATTTCCCACTTTCTTTTCTATCAAGTTTAAAGTGGCTGGGTTTATGTTGAGGTCTTTGATCCACTTGGATTTGAGTTTTGTGCAGGGTGACAGATTTTGATCTATTTGCATTTTTCTACACACTACCATCCAGCTATGCCAACACCATTTGTTAAATATGCTATCTTTTTTCCACTGAATATTTTGGGCCTCTTTGTTGATGATCAGGTGTTCATAGGTTTTTGGGTTAATGTCTGGATCTTCAATTCTATTCCGTTGATCCACAAATCTGTTTTTATGCCAGTGCCAGGCTGATTTTCTTACTGTAGCTCTATAGTATAACTTGAAGTCAGGGATGGTGATGCCTCCTGAGGTTTTTTCTTACAAGTGATAGAGGACTGATGTCTAAGTATATAAAGAACTCAAGAATCTAGAGCCCCAAACCTTGAATAACACAATCAAAAAATGGGGTTCGGATCTAAAAAGGGAATTCTCAGCAGAAGAATTAGGAATGGCCGAAAGGCACCTGACAAAGTGCTCATCATCTTTAGCCATCAGAGAAATGAAAATCAAAACAACTTTGAGATATCACCTAATACCTGTTAGATTGGCTAAGATAAAAGACACAGAGGACAGCCTATGTTGGAGAGGATGCGGATCAAGGGGAACACTCCTCCATTGTTGGTTGGGAGTGTAAGCTTGTTCAGCCACTTTGGAATGCAGTATGGCAGTTTCTCAGAAAATTGAAAATCAATCTCCCCAAGGACCCAGCAATACCACTTCTGGGTGTATACCCTAAAGAGGCACATTCACACTCCAAAGGCATTAGCTCAACTATGTTCATAGCAGCATTATTTGTAATAGCAAGAACCTGGAAACAACCTAGATGTCCCTCAACTGAAGAATGGATTAACAAGCTGTGGTACATTTACACAATGGAGTACTACTCAGTAGTAAGAAAAAATGATATCCTAAAATTTACAGGCAAATGGATGGATTTGGAGAATATCCTCCTGAGCGGGGTATTACAAACCCAGAAAGGTAAGCAGGGGATATACTCACTCATTAGTGGACTCTAAAACAAACAAACAAACAAACAAGAAAAAAGCAAAGCATGCCCAAGCTGCAAACCACAACCACTGAACAGCTTGGGATCAGAAACACCTTGGACTAACTCCTTGGATCCCACTTCCCCTAGAGGAACACCTGACTCACTCTTGAGGGAGAGGGGAGAAAACTGGATCTACCAGGATTAGAGGCTGAACTAAGCATTATTGGGACAGTGGGACCTTGGGACCGCCTGCCGCCTGCCCAGGGTGGGGATGGGGAGATGTGGAGAAGAAAGACAGACCTGATGTGGTGGGAGGGGGAAGGGACCTTGAATAAGGATATACAAGGATAGAAAGTGTGACTTCTTTGTTCATAATAATAAAACAAAATAAAAAAATTAAAAAAAACTTTAGACAAAAAGAGGGAAAGTTGGGAAATATTATTTTAAAATATTTTGCATTTGTTTCTGCTGTGGAACATTTGCTTTAATAATATAAAGATTATATTGCATTCTTTTGTGTTGCATTTGTTTAATTTGGTGAAGCTGTGTTACTGTGTCTGTCCAAAACACCTGATGATCTAAGAAAGAGCTGAATGGCCAGTGTGAGGCAGGAGAAAGGATTAGGCGGGACTGGCAAGCAGAGAGATTAAAAAGAAGGATAAATCTGAGGAGAGAAGATCCAGGAGCAAGAGGGGGAGGAAGAGGAAGGACTCCAGAGGTCAGCCTCACAGCCACACAGCCTCACAGCCACCCTGCCACACAGCCACACAGCCTCACAGCCACACAGCCACTCAGTTACACAACCACACAGCCACACAGCCACACAGCCAGCCACAGAGTAAGAGTTAAAATAAGATTTACAAAAGTAAGAAAAGGGTAAAAGTCCAAAGGCAAAAGTTAGATGGGGTAATTTATAGTTCAGAAAAGCTGGGTAGCAGAAGCCAAACTAAGGCGGGGCACTCATAAGTAAGAATGAGTCTCCGTGTATTTATGAGGGCTTCCATGTGTGATTTATTTGGGAGCTGGGTGGTGGCCCCCCAGAAGAACAAAAACAACATTTTGCTGTTCTAACATAGGGCTAGAATAAAAGAAAAACCAACATAGAGAGTTCCAGGTTAGCCAGGACTACATAAAGAAACCTTGTCAAACAAACAAAAAAAAAAAAACCCCTTAATAACTTATGTGTGCATGATGTAGAAGGTCAGGGGTCAACTCTGGGAATCCCTTCTCTGTTTCACCTTCTAGGGGCTCAGGGATCTGACTCAGGTTGCTAGTCAGTAGTCAGACCACACTGGCCTTTTAATTTTATTTTTAAGGATTTTCTTTTATTGTGTTTTTAAGACAGGGTTCCTCTATTTTTGAGGCTCAGTTGAACTGGAACTCAGTATATAGACCAAGCTGGACTCAAACTCACCGAGTCCTGCCTAACGTTGCCTCTTTTGGAGGATTAACACACATACACAAAGGGTCATTCCATTCCAAATTCCCCCAATCCTCCTGCCTCAGATCTTCAAGCGTCAGGGTGAGAGGCATGTGCTACTGAGGCCCTTTATCTCTACACTCCTAGAGCAGCATCCTAAGTCCAGCAGACTGGGAGCTGGAGAGGGGGCAGGGGCAATGGCAGCCATACTGGGACCCAGATGCAGAGAGGTGTGAGGACATGCCAACCGGGGGCACTGCAGCAGTGTGGGGGTGGGGTGCAATATGAGGATCCCTCACCCCTGAATCCTCTCTGTCTCTCTCGTTCCTCCACAGCCTGAGCTCTTACTGAAAGGCACGAGAGATGCAGTATATCTTCCAGAACTCTGGCTGACAGGCAGCACACGTGCAGGCCACTGGGTTGAGTTTCCCTCCTGAATGTAGCAGACAGTGCCCCAGCCAGGTCCCTCTGCTCCTGCAAGCAGACCTCACCCTCCAGCCCCAGCTCTGTGTTTGGGGAATGGGCCAGTGGTGGAAGTGAGGGGCTTCCTAGCATCCTAGGAAAAAAGGGGAAGCAGATGGGAGAACAGAAGTCTGGGGCAATGACTCCGTGTGTGCCGTGTCTGCTTTTCGAACACAAGAACCTGACTTGGATCTTCACGGCCCACCTGAAAAGTTGCAAGACAGTAGCCACAGGGCAGGAAGTGTTGGGGACTTGGAGATGGCGTGATCCGGGGACTGGGGAGGGACTTCCTGAAAGCCAGCATCCCAGGAGAGAGCAGCAGGTGCAGCCAGAGACCCTGTTCCCTGACGGCAACATCACCAGGCTCTGCCCTGGCTGGGATGGCATGTGAACATGTGCAGGTCACATGTACTAGAGAGAATACGTGGGCAGAGTCGGGTGAAGGCTGAGGCAGGGTAGGGTGTCACAGGCCTGTCACCCGAGCATTTGGGAGGTGTAAGAATCGGGTTCGTGCTGAGCGCGGTGACATCTCGAGGTCTAGGCAACGAGGAAAATATGCAGAGAGAACAGGGATGCCGTTCTTGCCTGTGATCCTCAGGGTCACTCCTGACAGATACAGGTTGGGGCACGTGGATGGAGGCCAGAACTGTTATGCTGTTCAAGTCTGAGGTCTGAGTGGACCCCAGATCTCTGCACTGGACTGGCTTCTTGGGGCCCTGTCCCCTCCCACCCCACCTAAAAATAACTGGCTGCCCACCTCTGGGCAAGGACAGGTCTGGGCACCTGCCAGACACAGCTGCATCCTGTTCACCTAAAACCTTGACTGGGTCGGAAGGACCAGAGATACCATGGACTGGGGTGTGGGTTTCTCTGCCTTGGTGTCACCTTGACCCCTGGCAGACCTGAAGGGTGTCGGGCAGTATTGAGTTCCAAAAGATGGAGGTCTGTTCATCCCACAAAGGGTGAGGACACTTTGATTCCAGCTTGTTATGTCCCTGACACTTGGGCTGGGAGTTTAGGGGGTGTATGTTCAGCTTCCTCGATAGGCAGTGAGCTGAACACAGATGCACCCCTGACCCATGCCACAAAGTGGGGGCTTCCAAGGACACCCCTCTTCACCCAGATCAACTCAGCAAATCTCCCAGGTGCCCTTCAGGACATGGTGCTGCCCCAGCCCCTGGATGTTCTCTGTGGAGAGGGATTGGGATTGGGCCCGTGCCCCAGAGCTCTGCCCACCTCCGGCTTCCTGAGACACCAGGAAGGAGAAAGTGGATTTCCCACACTGCTTCAGCTGAATCAGCCAATGGTGGACAAAAGGCCGGAACCCCACAGGCTGTGGAAACCCCTTATGATTGATTGTTTCAGGCCTCAGTTTCCCCAGTATGGTCAGCACGCATAGACTCGGAGTTGGTCTGGGAATCCAAAAGTCCAAATCTGTGCTTGCCCAGGTGGGTGTGTGTCCCCGTGATTGGAGAAGGTTCCACCCAGGCCTGCGGGGACCTTGGCCTCCTGTCTCCCACCCTCTTCCAACATGCCAGCCGCAGAGAGGGGAGGAACCTACCAGGAGATGGAAATGTAAACAGATTGTCTCCACAGCCTCAGCTCTGCACCCAGGCTTGGGAGCCGCACAGGGCCACCCACAAGGCAGAGGCTCCTGATCACACCACTCGTGCTTTGTGCCCAAGCATCCCCAGGAGAAGGGACACACAAACTCACCCCGTGACACTCATAGAATCAGGTCTTATCTAGACGGCTGTGACAGTGCTAGTCCCTACAACCACCCCAGCCATTAGTTCTGGCATATGCGGGCAATTGAGGCAGACCCATCACACACCGGTGGGGGTCAGTGGCCTGGAGGAGAGTGTGTCAGGAGCAGGTTCTGTTGATACGGCTCAGGCTTCTGGCTACGCACCTCTCCAGGGGATAAAATTGTACATGAAGACCGCAGAACCCAGGCTGTGGGCAGCTCCGATGCTCATCAAGGGGTTTTAGGGGTTACAGATGATGACCTTAGGGTGGGGCACTGCCTGTAGGACCCTGGCCAGCCACCTCAATGGAACCAAGAGGCCACACTGGGGACTGTCTGGTACCTGTGATCCTTTTGCAGCTCTCTGCATGCCTTGCAGAAGGCAAGGGCCATGCTTCCCAAGCGAGGCCTGAGCGTCTCCCTCCAGCGGAAGTAACGCTGGTAGCTCAGGCTATCCCTGTTTAGCTCCTGTAGGTACAAAGCCAGGTCCTTTGGGCTCTGGAAGTCATCGACGTGGATGAAGGCGTCAGGTGGCAGGAAACACTCATAGTTCTTCCTGCTGGGCCCCAGGACCACAGGCACAGCCCAGGTTTCCAGAGCATTCCTCCACAGCTTCTCCGTGATATAATCTGGGTGGAGGGAGTTCTCAAAGGCCAGATAAAACTTGTATCTGGACAGCGTCTTTATGGTGTCCTTTTGGGGAAGCCGCATATGTCCTTGTCCATACACATCCACATGGAGATGGTTCTTAAGTTTCAGGTAGTACTGAACCCGAGCTGACTTGGGGTTCCAGTTGGACACAGCCCAGGCCACCAGGTCAGTCTTGGCAGACAGGTTGACCTGGGTTTGGGCTGGAGGCTCCAACAACGTCTCCAGCCAGCCGTAGGGTGTGAAGATGTCAGAGTCCCTTCGATAGGACATGGTGAGGTTGAAGTAGCCATCCAGGGCTGACAGCCTGCTGCAGTGGCTGGGGGATTCCAAGCTGAACCACACCCAGCGCTGGCCTGGTGGCCTCGGCTGAAGTGGCAGCTGTGACCTGGGGTTGGTGCTGATTTCTCGGTGGTGGACTATGACTGCATCTGCTTGAGGGTACAAGCTCCGCTTGGCAGTCAGCTGGCAGTCGGCTGTGCCTGGGAGCATCTTGGAACACGGGGGCAGAGCCATTGGCTTGTGGAAGGGCCATGTCCACAGTAAGATGAGGAAAGGCTTGGGAACAGGGACAGTCTGGGTGGAGGCTGGTCCTAGGGAGCTACCAGGAGCTGGGGGGCCAGGTTGGTCATAGGACACTCGGATGTAGGAGAAGAAGCAGACAGCAAACAGCAGCTGCAGCAGCAGACCTGTGAGGCATGGACGCCAGGGACACTGTGCCTTGGCTGCTTGGGGTGTATGCATGGCCTGGGGGATCTGGGAAGAGATGGAATAATAGGAACATGAGATGCCAACATTATTTTTCATGGTCATTTGAGTTTTTCAGAAAGGTCTTATGTATCCCAGGCTAGCCTCTAATAACTAAGTAGCCATGGATGATGTTAATACCTGGCCTCTCTGGCCTCTCCTGAGTGTTGGGATGGCAGATATTCATCACCACACCCAGCCAAATCTTGGTACAAGTTAAAATTTTCTGTAAGACAGAAGATAGAACTCAAAGGGTGTCACTTACAATTAAAAATTAGAGACCCATAGACCTGACCCCTTAAGCCCCCCTCCTCCTTAATACTGGGAGAAATGATCCACTGCTTGGGCAGGAGGCCCCAGGCAAGATTGCTCTCTGGTCCCAACTGGACTCCATCCTTTTCTTCCCTCTTCTCCAATTTCAGGGACTACAGAGCTCGATTAAAAAACCTCACAGAAGTTTCTGGAGTTTTGATTCTAGGATTCTGGCTGGAAGGCTTAAAGACAGTAGTAAGGTTTGAAGCTGTGTCCCATGTTCATCCAGTAAATGAAACACACTTTTGAGGATCTCTGGTCTCAGATATGCTCCATGTGTCTTACAAAAGGGGAAACTGAGACTCAGAGACAAGTGTCATCTAGCTATGTACACTCTGTGACTGAGTGCACATAGACCCAGACCTACATTCCTCCTGCCCCACCTCCCCACCCCACCTTCCCGTTGGCAGCCCAATGCACAGACAGCCCAGGCTATAGGATGATCTAGAGGATGATGGGGATGCCATCATTGGGTGCCTTCTAACTAGGGTACCATAGAGCCCTTTAGAATGATGGGGATGCCATCTTTGAGTGCCTTCTAACTAGGGTACCATAAGGCCCTTTCAGCACGGCTGTTGGGAGCCACAGTCATCTTCCTGTTCCCACTTGCCCAGCTCTGGGATTTGGGGTGCACACACAGGCATTTTTATGTGAGCTCTGGGGATCTGAGCTCAGATCCTCGTTCTGGAGGCAAGCACTTTACAGACTGAGCCAACTCCCCAGCCCTTATCTCTTGGAGTTTTGAGACAAGGTCTCATGTAGGACAGGCTAGCTTCAAGCTCATGGTGATCTCCCTATTTGGGCCTCGTTGGGTGCTGTGGTGTTCCACCACGTCAGGCTTAAGGGTCCTGTAAATGCTGACACTTGGGACAGGAAATGGCTGAACTGTTACCAGCATCAGCTGATCTTGCTAAGGACCGGGCTCTGTTCTCAGAATCCACACTGCGCCTCCTGCTGGCCCCTTCAGGCACTGCACTCACATGTACACACAGGAATAAATAATAAAATACATGTGAAAACCAACAAAAAACAGCAGGAAAACAAAAGAAAAAAAAAAGAAACACAGGTTCTGGGCATCCCTCCTGTCAGTAAGGAATTCCAGGTGACAATGCTGATCTTTGCATCTCTCCTCTTGCCCGTCCCATGTCAGTCCAGATTCTGTGGGATCTGAGTTTGAACCATCCTTGCATCCCCCATGCCTTTGCCGCAGCCAGTGGCCACTCTGTGAAGGGGCAGGAGCACTGAGCAGTGTGTTCACAGAGGTACTGCTGAAAAAGATTCATTGGTTGACAGATGAGGCTATGTACTCCTGGCTGGCCTTGAACTCCTGTTCCTCCTGCATCAGTTTCTCCAGGATGCAGCTCAGCAATGTGCACTAGCATATCCAGAGCTTTACTTTCAAAAGGTCTCCAATTTACATTTTAAAATTTTTTGGCTTTGCTTCTGGGACCAGGTCTCTCTATGGAGCCCTATTTATCCTGAAGCTTGTTCTGTAGACCAGGCTGGCCTCAAACTCACAGAGATTCTCTTGCCTCTGTCTCCCAAGTGCTAAGATTAAAGGCATGCACCCCCACACTGGACTAAAATTACTAAAAACATTTCCCAATGAAATAATTTTTTATAACCCATTTCTTTCTAACAACTGAGATTTTGTTATCCAAATGTTGATTATCCCACAGAATTTAAGCTGTCAACTCAACACAGGGAGTCTCAGTAGAGGGATATTCCAGTTCATATTGGCCTGTGGCAATGTCTACGCGGGATGCTTCATCTGGGATCCACTGTGGGCGGCGGCACCCCTAGGCAGGCAATCCTGGGCTCTGCAGTGTTCCTCCAAAGTTCTTGCTTCAGTTCCCAACTTACTATTCGTAATGGACTATAAGGCAAATAAATCCTTTCTCCTCTAAGTTGTCTTTGGCTAGAGTGTTTTAGCACAGACACAGAAGACTAGCTAATAGAATGCCTAAGGGTGAGATGCGTACCATCTTGCCAAGTCTTAGGTAAAAGAATGTAAGATCAAAAGGATTAACCCCCCATCCCTGGGTCCTACATTGTTGAAGGAGAGGATCAACTCCACCAGCTGGAATCTGACCTCCACACACAATAAATAATGAAAGAAAGAAAGAGAGAGAGAGAGAGAGAGAGAGAGAGAGAGAGAGAGAGAGAGAGAAAGAAAGAAAGAAAGAAAGAAAGAAAGAAAGAAAGAAAGAAAGAAAGGAGTCTCTGCCACTGGCTGATCAGCATTCACCTCTTTCCCAGGTGATGGTGGCACATGCCTTTAGTCCCAGCACTCGGGAGGCAGAAGCCAGCCTGTTTTACAGAGTGAGTACCAGACAGCCAGGGCTAAAAACCAAAGGAGAGTGAGAAATGAATGTGCACTAGTGAGTTAATAATGTTCTCTGTGGGTCACGAGAGGGGATATCGCTGTGGGTCTGATGGACTATGGTGCAGTTTGGAGAACTAAGTTCTGGAGACAGATGGCCAGGGACAGCGGCTGATAACAATCTCATGGCCATACCCTTTCTAACGCTTTCCTTTCCTTCTGTCAGGAATGGAACCCAGGGTTTGGGGCAAGTAAGGGGGCTGATCCAGTTCCTGTCTGGGGATTCTAGGCGGGGCTCTACCCTGACCACGCCCCCAGACCCTCACTGGGGATTCTAGGCGGGGCTCCACCCTGACCACGCCCCCAGCCCCTCCCTGGGGATTCTGGGCGGGGCTCCACCCTGACCACGCCCCCAGCCCCTCCCTGGGGATTCTGGGCGGGGCTCCACCCTGACCACGCCCCAGCCCCTCCCTGGGGATTCTGGGCGGGGCTCCACCCTGACCACGCCCCCAGCCCCTCACTGGGGATTCTAGGCGGGGCTCCACCCTGACCACGCCCCCAGACCCTCCCTGGGGATTCTAGGCGGGGCTTCACCCTGACCACGCCCCCAGACCCTCCCTGGGGATTCTAGGCGGGGCTCCACCCTGACCACACCCCCAGACCCTCCCTGGGGATTCTAGGCGGGGCTTCACCCTGACCACGCCCCCAGCCCCTCCCTGGGGATATGCTCTATCCCATTGTCCTCTAGTTTACACTCCCTGTCCTATTATTTGGATTGCAGGTTTGTGCCCTGTAAACCTCACCAGGTGGGTGAGTGAAGGATGAGTTGATGTTCCAATCTGGGCCCCTAGCAAGGTTTTTGCAAAGAAATCATCGTGACAAGCTGGCCCAAACTTCGGCTTTCCTCTCAAGTCTCAGGCTGTTTGTTACTCTGAGAAATATGTACCTTAAGCTAACAGTCCAGATTCTTACACCGGTGTCACATGGTCCTGGTCTGGGCGGCCCTAACAGATCGGGAGTGACCTGAAGAGGACAGACTGAAGGGCCAGACCCCATCTACACTGACCCTAAGTTATTTCCTCTAGAGTGTGGATATATATTACCTATTTAATAAAACCTGAATATTGGAAAAGAGCACACAGTCAAATCCTAGGCAGACAGCTCAGGAAACTCTTAAACCCTGAATACAAAGATAAACAGCTGAGTCAATCACACACGCTTTTAGCCCCAGCACAGGGAAAGCCACCCTTAATCCCATAACACCAGAGACAGAACTTCTGTTTCTGTGAGTTCAAAGCTATACACCTTTAATCCTAACCTAGATAAAACAAGATATAAAAGGGTTTGTAGAGACCCAGAGAGAAAAGAAGCCACAGGCAAAAACTATCAAAAACACAAAACCAAAAGAGTTACCAGACAGCTGGGTAAGAATTGACTATAGTGCTTCCTCTCCCTGATAGTTCAGCATCCCCCAATAATTGGCTCTAGGTCTCATTCATGATACTACACCAGAGAAATCGGAAAAGTCCAGTTTCCAGTTTCCCAGTAACCAAAGAGAGGAAAACGCCCTAAAATCGAAGCCTGGCATGGTAACACACTCGTGATCCCAGCACTCCAGGCACTGAGGCAGGAGGATGGAGCAATCAGGCTAACCTGGACCCCATCTCAGAACAAACAAAACAGAGAGCCAGGGAACGGGGGATATTGGACTCTCCCACACAGGGAGCCCTGGGTTCTGCCCCCAAAGCCAGACATGGTGCAGGTAGAGGCAAGATTATCAGGAGTCAGGGGCATTCTGGCTACATAAGGACTTGGAGGCCAGCCTGGGCTATGCAAGACCCTCAGAAAGAAAGAAAGAAAAAAAAACAGCAATAGGTGAAGACACAAGTGGACACAACCCATGTTGGGGTTTACCCCTTCTTTGTCATGTGAGAGAACAAACAAGAAGGGCCTGGACAGCCTGTGCACTGTATGAATTTCTAGATCAGCCCTGGGTTTAAACCCAGATTCACCGGCCTCTGCCTGCGGTTGTTGACTGCTGGCTCTGAGCTGAGTAGATCTGCTAGACTCTCCCTACCAGAACCTCCCAATTAGACCTGGACCAGCCCTGGCTGCAACAGGAATAAAAAGTAAGCAAATTAAGGGTAGACTAGAGGAAGGACAGGCTGAAGAGGTCTCTCCCAAGAGATGTGCTCCGGGTGGACAAGCGAAGTGGTCCTCCCAAGCAGCCTTACCTGGAGCTGCAAGCATCCAAGCTTGGAGTGGTTCAGCACCAGCTCCCTGCTAGAAACTGATTAACTGAAAGAGAAGAAGGAAGTATGTGTCAATTGTCCCCTCTATGCTTCTTTCAGGTGACCCAGCCCACTTTTATAACTACTCCCACCCAGTTAGCAGCCTCTAGATAGGTAGGTGCCCTAATCCCACCTATTCTTTTGTCTGAGGCTGCATGGCCTAAAGCCGGCTTCAGAGTTACTGCCCGGGAGGTGCTGGTTCCCTAATAGAGTGCCAAAGTACGCATCCAGCGTTCCCTGGCCCTTTGTTGTCTGAATAAAGAGGGAGGCAGGAAGAGGCCTGTGCAAAGGTCCTGAGGCAGCGAAAGTCCAGAGTTCTTTTCCCTGCTGTGGAAATGTGATGAAGGCAGATCTCCATAGCTGATGATGAAGCTGGAGGAGGTCACCAAGTCACCCAGTAGCACAGGGCAACAGGGAGCCATAGAGGTGTTGGGCAGAGGCGGTGGTTTCAGTCCCTGTCCTGAGCAGATGCAGTGTCTATGGCGCAGTAAGATCATGCACTTGTGACTGTAAAATCATCATCTCCTTCCATGAGTTGTCCTGGCTATCGGGAAACTTTTGTCTCTCTCCTGGTGGATAGAGAATGTTCTGGAAGGATTGTTTTTGAATCAGAATTTGTCTTCTCATGGGGATAGAAACCACAGACTGAAATCTCTGTTCTACCAACTGTCTCTGATTTGTACTGAGTCCTGCTGTACCAGGTTGGTGGGGTCCTGAGGAGCTGGTTTGCTGAAGGAAGCGATCACCTTCTCTATGGCTGGATTAGTCTGTAACTCTTTACACAGAGTGACTTATGGGTGTAATTTCTAAATTTTCAATCTTAATAATGTCACTGTGCTCTAGGCCCATTGCCAAGCATTGGGTGATTAAGCTTCGGACTCTGTGTGATCTCCATATGTAGGTACCTCTTTCAGGAAGCCTCGCCAGGCTAATTCCCCTGTCCTCCCAGCCTTCTGGGTTCCCTGGGTATATGTTGGTTTGGGCTGCTTCCCCTAGCTGGGCTAAGGAGGACAAGGCAAAAGGGTGGGGAGGCTGGATCATATTTCACAGAATAAAATCAATCATTTATTTATTTATTCATTTGTCTATTTTGAGACAGGGTTTCTCTGTGTAGCTCTGGCTGTCCTGGAACTCACTCTGTAGATCAGGCTAGCCACCAATGACTGCCTCTGCCTTCTGAGTACTGGGATGAAAGGCCCAGCATAAATAAAATTCATTCTAAAAGCAGATCTCCAGTGCAGGGCTGAAAGGCTCTTGTCATTTAAGATGTTGTCTCTACACGCGGCCGTGGCTTTGAGCCTGGCCTTTGTCACTGAAGCAGCAAGCATTCGACAGAACAGTATGCTGACCCGAAGTCCAGCAGCAGGCCTCTTAGTTGATGTCTGATTTCTAGATATCCCCAAAGGTCACAAAGGGAGTTTGGCCATCCCAGCAAGCCTTCTTGCCGCAGAGACGGTGCCTGGCGGCCTCTGGGTATCCCACTGTCTCAAGTAACCAACTCACTCTCCATGCCCAGATGGTTTGTGGGGGTGGTGTTGGGGAGCGTCACAAACCATCACCCAGGTGTGTAGGCCTCTAAAGTTCCTGGAGCATGAGGCATCCATCCATCAGCAGGGAATATGGGGTGTGGGCTGTGAGGGAGAGAGGGGGATCCAGCAGGCTCCAGGGCTGGTAGGAATTTTCCACACTCCTAAACCCAGCCTGCTGAGAGCTTCCTACAGGCTGGGTTCAGCCCTGCGTGATGGTGATGATGAAGGCCAACTACCAAGCTGGTGGCACTGTGATGCTCCCAGGGGCAGTACTATAACACCAGGCTGAGCCCTGACCCCAGGCTGAGCCCTGACCCCAGGCTGAGCCCTGATCCTCAGCTGATCCTCTGACACTTGTTGATCCCTGATCTTCAGTTGAGTCTCTGACTCTAGGCTGAGCCCTGATCTTCAGGCTGAGCCCTGATCCTCATTTGACTCCTGATCTTGGGCTGAGTTCCTAATCTAGACTGAACCCAAGTCCTAGCTAAGACCCAACTCTAAAGCCCAATTGCAGATAAGGGAGGCTTGGAATTCAGAACCCCTGTTCCATTGTGCACCTTCTGATTTCTCCTAGAGAATGCCATCTGTCCATGGGAACTAGAAAGGACCCTGCAGCCCTATGTGTGTGTGCGTGTGGGTGAGTGTATATATGTATGTATGTGTGTACGCGTGCCCGTGAAGGTCAGAGGTCAGCCTTTGCTGTCTACCTTCTTGTTCTGTCTTATTTTTGAAGGTCTCACTGGCCTAAGCTCCCCAGTTCAGCTGGGCTGTTTGACCAGTGAACCTTGGAAATCCTCCTGTGTCCACCTTCCCCACACTGCTAAGTGCAACTGTCTCCACGGCTTTTCAAACTCAGGTCCTGGTGCTTGGACAGCAAGCACACTGCCCGGAGTCCTTCCGAGCCCTTGATGGCAGGAATCACCTTAGGAGTCTGGTCTTGCTTCCCTGAGCACCCTTTCCTCATTCAAGCTGCCACCTCACCAACCGCTGCTTTTAGGCCTACACACCACCTGTCGTGTGGTTTCCTTTTATAAATGTTTGTATTGTCCGATCTTCCTGGTTCCCACCTTGATCACACAGGACAAAGTAGTTAAGGATCCAAGATGGGCAGAAGGTCCAGCCACTGATGTGACAGGGTCAGACCCCTGTCCAGCGGTTGGAGCCAGCATTCCTCTCCAAAGTCAGTCCAGAGCCCGCTTCTGACCCTCTCTGAGTGAGAGATGCCATTGTTCAGAGGGGAAAGGGGGCTGGAAGACCCTCCCTCAGGCTCAGGGCCAGTTGGGATCAGCTTCCAGGATAGAGTGCAGCCATTCACGTGTCCTGAGGGTCAGACCCCAAAATGCCTTCCTCAGACCTAGTTCACAAGCCTGTTGGGACTTTCATCCCAGGGGCTGCAATGGCAAGGGGTCTGCTCTCACACTTGGGAACATTCACCACTCTATGATTCAGGATGTGGGGATACAGGACCAGTCCCCCATGGACCCAGGACCTCTGGTTATTTCCCAGCTGTTCAAGCAAGCCCTAGTTATGGCCTCCTGGGCGCCTCCCCGCATGCCCGGAACCAGGTGTGCTGTGTGGGTGGCTCAGGAGCCATGGGTACACAAGAGTTGGCTGGGGCCCGGGGTCACTGGTGGGCTTGTCAGAGCACCCCAGGCCCCCCACGTTGTCGGCTGTGAAGTGGGGGGGGCTCCCTCTGGCTTTCCAGATGGCCCAGATGGAGATGTACCTCTGGCTTCCCTGTGTATTCACTGTGGAGGGGCATAACCTGAGCTAAAGAGATCTTGAAATTAACCACTGCCCACCCAGCCCATTCTCCCAGCCTCCAGTGCCTCCTCCTTCTTCTTTTGTTTGTTTTTTGGTTTTTTTTTTGTTGTTTTTTTGGGGAGTTTTTTTAGGCCTCTGTGTGTAGCCCCTGCTATCTTAGAAATCACTCTGTAGGGGCTGGAGAGATGGCTCAGTGGTTAAGAGCACCCTCTGCTCTTCCAGAGGACCCGGGTTCGATTCCCAGCACCCACATGGCAGCTAACAACTGTCTGTAGTTCCAGTTCCAGGCAAACACCAAGGCAAATAAATAAATAAATAAATAAATAAAGTTTAAAAAAAAAAAAAAAGAAATCACTCTGTAGATCAGGTTGATTTCAAACTCAAAGAGATCCTCCTGCCTCTGTCTCCCCAGTGCTAGTATAAAAGACATGGGCTGCCACCACCCAGCCCCCCCAGACCCAGGGTGTTTGAGAATATTCCAGAAATCCTCATTCATAGTGCTGACCCTGAAGCTCCTAACAGGTGGATTTGTACTAAAATCCGCGTCTGTCTGATCTCAGGTTTCTTGACTTTGGGGTACAGACCTGTCTCTCTGGAAGCTGTGTGGTTTTGGGGGCAGACCCAGAGCTTCTCTGAACTCTACCCTGTCTAGTCTGTAAACAGAAACAGAGACAGTGCATCTGTGGAGATGGTAGACTTCATAATTGTCCATTCGTGAACCTGAAAGGTCTTCACATATCTTTCTACAAAACTGTGAGCATAAAATAGAAAAGACAGCCTCAGGGCCCCCTCCTGTATTACTGTTAAGAACTTGGCCTGGCTGGGCAGTGGTGGCCCATGCCTTTAATCCCAGCACTCAGAAGACAGAGGCAGGAGGATCTCTGTGAGTTTGAGATCAGCCAGACCAACTTAAAGAGTTCCAGGACACCTGGGGATGTGTAAAGACCCTTTCTAAATAAATAAATAAGAGCTCAGCCTCTCCTTGCCTTCCATCCCTCAGGGGGCTGGGGGCAGCGGAATGCAGCCCAGTCCGGGGAAAATCCAGGTGACAGAAACCTGGCATGGCCTCGCCACCCGCCCCCAGTCTGTTCTCACCCCGGGGGCCCCTGGCACGTCGGGGTCTGCCTGCCCTGGCACCCCAACCCCACCGGGTTCACATAGCTTAAGTTTCAGCTCGTGGTGATCGAAGAGGCGGGCCAGGCACGGTTGATTTCCAATTTCTGGAAATAAATGTCACCAGGCCATCTTTTGTCAAATAGAGAGAAGAAGAAAAAAAGCCCCTTGCCAAAGAGTGTGAGAAGAAACAAAACCTTGTAGGTACAGGGCGGCAGAGAAAATTCCAGAGACCGTGCAGGGCCAGAACAAAGGGGCCTTTCTTTCTGGCAGGTTTTTGGGGAGTTGAGGTGTGGTGGTATGAAAAGTTAAAAAAAAAAAAGTAAAGAATTTTGCCAGAAGGAAAAGAGCTAGGCCGTGAGGAAGAGGTTAAAAAGCACAGGTTTTTTTGTGTTTTTTCCTTTTTTTTTCAGGGCTTTTATTTGGGGAACTTGCTTTTTCTAGGACACCTGTCCCACACTTGGGTTAAAAAAAAAAAAGCTAGAATGCCATGTCAACAACCTGGGCAATAGGCCCAGCGCCACAGGGAGCGTATGGAGATGCCACGTGCTGAAGACGCTCTGGAATTTGTCCCCATCCGCCCTGCCATCCCATTAACATTCTCTAGAGAGCCATAATTTCCTCTCCCTGGACTCTCAGAATGTTCCGGAAGCCCTCATTTACAGCTGGAATCCACCTGCCAGCTACTGACACTCAGCAGCCCAGCTGCGATGGATGCTCCTCAATCCTGTCCTCCCAAGTGGGCACGGTGACAGGACCAGAGACTTTTGGGAGGAGAGCTGGGTCTGAGGTCCCTCTCCCTCCCAGGACCCTCTGCTTCCTCAGTGTTCTGATCCCAGGACATGCCCCAACAGGCACAGCGGTGGCTCGAATTTCTGCAGGAGCCTGAAGCTCAGTGGACAGAACACTCGCTAGGCATGCATGCGGTCCCAGGAGCCATCCCCAGCTACAGAGCCTACTGGAGGCCAGCCTGGGCTACAAGAGACCAGATTTACAAAGGGAAATGATTCCCTCCCACTCCGGAGTGTGTCTGTTCGTCCTCGGGGCTGCATGCTAGTCTGTCATTTATCCTAGCTTGTCCGTCTTGCCGGTTCCTTTGTCTCTATCATAGACAACTGGAGTGTCCCTCCCCTGACAGAGTTGGAAATATACTGAATGAATGAATAGGCAGCCCAAACTCGCTTCTAAATCTTCCCTGCCTTGACAGACCTTCCCTCAGACCCTTGGAGCACGATCAGGACCTGCAGGTCCCCGAAAGGACATTGAGTGGGCTGGGAGGGCTGCTCTAGACCTTGCAGTGGCCTCAGGTGAGCTGGGCCTCCCGGGGTGACGCGGCGGGGACACCGGCTCTGGACAGAGTCCTGGGTGGCAGGCACAGGCAGGCTGGGCCAACAAGAATGAATAAACAGCGTCTTTCCGCAGCGGGCTGGGGGTGGGGGACGCTTTGAACCTCCAGCTTGGCTGGGGATGTTTGCACAAGGCTGGCAGCCAGGGGGGTGTCATCAGAACTAAAATTAGCCTGTTTCCCGCTCGGCCCCTCCCCGCCGGCCAGGAGGGAGACTGGGGCCTGGCGGGGGCCCCTAAGCAGCGCACTGTGTGGCGGGCCAGACACCAGCATAAATCAGTGTCATCCACCAAGCCACCCGGTGTCGGCACAGCTATTGCTGGCCTTTTATTTCCATTTGACAGACAAGGAAACTGAGGCACAGAGGCAGTAATGGTCTCAGAGTCACATGGGTGCACGAAGTGGCAGAGTCCGAATTTGACCCTGACTCCATAGACTGCGGACCCCTGAAGGCTGGAGAACCAGAGACCTGGGGAGGCTCTTGGGCTCCACCGTGCTGGACGACTCTTTAGAAGAGGGACCTTAGAGACCTGGTGATAAACCCGCTAGGAAAACCTGGGCTTCAGGGATCCGCCCTGACCACGCCCCCCGCCCTCCCTGGGGATTCTAGGCGGGGCTCCACTCTGACCACGCCCCCAGACCCTCACTGGGGATTCTAGGCGGGGCTCCACCCTGACCACGCCCCCAGACCCTCACTGGGGATTCTAGGTGGGGCTCCACCCTGACCACGCCCCCAGCCCCTCACTGGGGATTCTAGGCGGGGCTCCATCCTGACCACGCCCCCAGACCCTCACTGGGGATTCTAGGCGGGGCTCCATCCTGACCACGCCCCCAGCCCCTCACTGGGGATTCTAGGCGGGGCTCCACCCTGACCACGCCCCCAGCCCCTCACTGGGGATTCTAGGCGGGGCTCCACCCTGACCACGCCCCCAGCCCCTCACTGGGGATTCTAGGCGGGGCTCCACCCTGACCACGCCCCCAGCCCCTCACTGGAGATTCTAGGCGGGGCTCCACCCTGACCACGCCCCCAGCCCCTCACTGGAGATTCTAGGCGGTGCTCCACCTCCAAATTTTAAGCTCAGTAGCAGAAGTGTGATGGGGCCTCTGCTCTGCCAGGGTCCCCGAGTTTCCTTCCCTGTGGCTCAGCTCCAGGTTGCCTGGAGAAGGATGTAGAGATAGACAGGCTGTCAGTGATCAAGTGCTCCAGTACACACAGTTGCATCCTTAAATTCCCACTCAGGCTGGGCCTCCAGGAGCCCCAGTCTCCCAGAGACAGAGGCAGCACAGATCCCCTCACCCTCTCTGGTTCCTCTGACTCCTGTACTCCAAGTCAGACAGTCATCCAGGCTTAGGAAAGGCCCAAGGCCTGAGCTGGATATGACAGCAAATACCTGCCATCCCGATGGGAGGCTGAGACAGGAGGATGGTGAGTTCCCTGCCAGCCTGGGTGGCTGTGGCAAGAGCCTGTCTCAAAACAGAAAAGCAGACCTTGTGGTGTTTAGTGAGGGGCCTCCTAGGTGTTAGTCAGGAGACTGCTGATGGACTTTCCAGGTGCCTCAGAGACCAGCTGCGTAGGAGGGGACAGCAGGTCACCTCCACCCCCAGCCTGTCCATCACACCTCTCCACATTGCTGGTAATTTATTCTTAATGGAGGTGCTAGGGGTGAAGGATAGGGGGTAGGGTGGTGGGCAAGATGGTGGGGGGACAGGATGGTGGGAGTCAGCATGGTGGGGGAACAGGATAGTGGGGGGCAGAATGGGGAGACAGGATAGAGGAGGCAGCATAGTGAGGGGCA
>PVIH01011275.1:0-70142 GCA_004025045.1 Sigmodon hispidus | reverse complement strand
AGAGAAAAAAAACAAAAAAAAAAAAAAAAAAAAAAAAAAAAAAAAAAAAAAAAAAAAAAAAAAAAAAAAAATGGTTCAGATATATTTATAATAAACTGATTTAAGAGTTTTCTATCAGAAGAAAAATTAAGACTACTTATTTGAAAACAAAGATGAAATGTCACACCCAGTTTGTTCTCCTCCCTTCCAAACAGTGTGGAAGGCATGGCTGACATCTTCTCATGATGCGTCCCCTGGGAGTGTGGTGTAGCTGTGGCAGCACGAAGGGAGAGGAAGACATTTGAACTGTAGAGCTTTGCAGTCAGCGTGACTTGCCCACCTCTCCCCCCCAAGCTGAATGTTCCCTTCTCATTACAGTGAATCAAATACAAATCAGCACATACAATTTCCAGTTTTTAAACGTGTAATATTATGGAAAATATTTTGCTTAAAGTTGAATATGTATTGTGTATATACCTCAAGTTCAGGTTAATGGCTTTGATGTGTGTCTAAAGAAAAGCAGATAACACATAACAACCTTAGTTACTATCCTAATGTCGTTCAGTACCAACATTGGTGTTACGTGCCGTATTTGTAGTTTAAGCCTCTGCTCTCTGTATTGCCCTGACAAGCCAGCCCCGAACCAGGATTGTTGAGCAGCTCCTTAAAACCAAAACAGGAGAAAGCTTGACATTGTATACCAATGCTTGCTGCTCAGTAATAGAGGCGGGAAAATGTAACACAAGTCAGTAGAGTGTCTGTAGACTCCCAGCCAGGTGTGGCTGGGCAGAATTACACGGTAGGAAATTACCACACTTTCCCTTCTGTTGACCCTTAGGCCAACTCAGCTACTAATCAGTCAGTCATAAATTAGGATTAAAACTACCAGGCAATCTTTAATTGAAAAATCATGGTAAGAAATATATCTACCCAAAGAGATAGCATTGTATAAATAGTAGTAATTAATTTAGTTGCAACCTTTTTAGGTATTAAATTATATGACAAGCAGCTAAAATGAATTTGAGAGTGAACATAAGACATAGTATTCAATGAACATTGATAATTTCTCAATTTGCAGATTTATTTGTTTCTGAAAATCTTCTTACAGGTTCTTCCACAACATAAAATGCCTTGTTTCCTGTTAGGGAATCCAAACACTCTGAATGCTTTCAAGAATTTGATTGAAAATTTAACGTTACACTATTTGTAATAGAAGTGATTTGACCCAAAACGCCTTGTGTATTTGCTATTATTTTAATTTATCTAAAAGTTTAAGGTAATTCTGTCATAACTATAAACAAAATTACCATGTGTTTCAACCTATTCTTGGTGACTCTGCCTTTTGTACCCTGGAAATTTAAAGATTAGTCAAAATTGTCAAGATTTAGGATATTAAAAAAAAGAATTTAACTAGTTTTAATATCAGACTTTAACATTTTCTAAAGATTTTGGTAAGAAATAGAAATTCACATTATGAGCATTGATGAAACTTGAAAAATTGTTCAATAAAATGTCAGACACTTAGTGTCTAAACCAATCTCGTGCAGATGAGTGTTAACAGGGATGCTTTGTGTTTGAGGTCTACATAGGCTCCCAGTACACTCCCAGCATTTGATGTTTGCCCAGCTGCTCCTAGAAAACCAGCCCTCAATCACTGGGCTTTGTAGTGCTGAGTTCTGGTCAGATGTTCTCATACTTCAAGTCAGAATGAGAAGTTTTCTCTTGTATATTAAAAATATCCCCTTAAAGACTCAAATCTATTTTGTAGTTTTGTCAAAGACAAATAGCCTCTAATACAGCTCCACCCACCCCTCCTGCACTCAGACTTACATCTTTTTAGCTTTTTACTTTTTAATTTGAATAGTCATGTGCATAGTTGCTTGGATCACTGTTACATCAGTTTAGCACATACCAGCAAATCCTGTGTTGCCAAGGTATTGGCTAAAATTTATTCTTAATTGAATGTTTAAAGTGTTTGCTCCATTGTTAAGATTGATGTAATGTAGTTATTAACATGTCATAAGAAAGTGTGAAACTTTACCACTTTTAAAAAATATGAGATTTTTGGTTTTTTTAACCCTTTTAAGCTAAGCATCAAAAAATAATATGATGCCTGTGTACCTGTACATAAAAGCAACATAACTGAGTAAAAAGAGATTTAATATATGAAAATATCAAAACTGTCAAACATTATTAGGCTAAATATGGCAGACTACCCCTTTACATCATGCTGGCAGTTTACATGTCTTGGGACAGAACTCAGCAAGTCCTGTGGTTTCAGATGTTAATATGTGACTTTTGGGTGTAAGCAAACATCTCATTTAACCTTACTGTGCTCAGCTTTGAAAAGAACACAGATTTATACCTCTGTACATGGGAATAGATTTAAGTGTCCTGTTTTGATACTAATTTTGAAAGTTGTTTAACTTCTCTTGATATCTTGGTAAAAGTTGCCATAAGATAAATCATTTGAATATATTTGATTATGTCATTAAAAAAAATGTTATTTAAAGAAAAACACTGCTACCCAAAGGACCAAGTTAGTAGGCAGGGTATACAGTGAGCATATGCTGAACCAAACGGTGACGGGACTTCCTAGCTGTGACCACTACAAAATGAGTGTTTATCACATCACACAGAGAGATGCACTGTATCAAATTTATGAGGTTATCATGGGATTCCATACCTAATATTTTTATTTTCAGTTAACAATTAGTAACTGAATCCACAAGCAGTGACGTCAGAGACAAGGGAAGATTACTACCATAGGGGCAGCATGGTGTATGTGGCTTTCCTTTTTTAAAAAATTTATTTATTTATTATGTATACAGTATACAGAAGAGGGTGCCAGCCGTCATCATAGATGGTTGTGAGACACCATGTGATTGCTGGGAATTGAACTCAGAACCTCTGGAAGAACAGTCAGTGCTCTTAACCTCTGAGCCATCACTCCAGCCCAGTTTTTCTTTCTCCTTGCTCCTCATCACATTCACCTCTATGTCTTTCAACAAGCAGTTTAGCAAAGTGGCTTTGAGTAGCTTTTCCATTGTTTGAGGATGTGATGCTGGCCAGGTGATGCTTGAAGTCCCGGCAATGTGAAAATTACTTTGTCTCTCCAGCATCCTCAGCTCCCAGTACTATCCCTACACCTATTTGAAAGAACTCCAGAAAATAACTGGATCTATGTCATTAATACCAGGTTCTCATACGTTAGGCATGGGCATCTTCTAAAGAAAAAGGTGAACAGCATAAAGTTTGTCACTGGGCTGGGGGTAGCAGAATTTAGAGTGAAAGCTTCCACTGTTTCCAGTCTCTGCTTTTCCATATTCCTCCTTGTGGTTGAGATATGAATGCTCAGCTTCCTGCTCTCATTGCCATGCCTGCTGCTTGCTGCCACGATGCTCTGCCATGATGGACTCTTAGCTGTCGGGAATCATAAACCAAAATAAATTTTCTCCTCCTCCTCCTCCTCCTCCTCCTCCTCCTCCTCCTCCTCCTCTTGCTTTGCCTCCCGTCTCTTTCTCCTTCCTCTTCCTCTTACATAAGTTGTATTGACTGGGATATCTATAACAGCAACCAAAAGTAACTAATGCACAGCCTAAATCATCACCTAAGTTAAATAATCTAAGTTATTTAATTGATATGTTTTAATTTATTTGATAATTTCATTGAAGTTGAGATGTGATATAAAATAGTCATATGCACAAATCAACTACAAATTCTTTATGCCTGTCAATATTCTCTATAGATATAAAATTATAAATTAGCACAGGCAACCACTTCCTAAATATAACACCAGTGGCATGGACACTAAGATCAACAATCAATGGGTGGGATCTCCTGAAACTGAGAAGGTTCTGTAAAGCAAAGGACACTGTCAATAGGACAAAACGACAGCCTACAGAATGAGAAAAGATTTTCACCAACCTTACAAGTGATAGAGGACTGATCTCTAAAATATATAAAGAACTCAAGAAACTAGAGCCCAAAACCTTGAATAACCCAATCAAAAAAATGGGGTTCAGAACTAAAAAGGGAATTCTCAGGAGAAGAATTACAAATGGCTGAAAGGCACTTGAAAAAGTGCTCATAATCTTTGACCATCAGAGAAATGCAAATCAAAACAACTTTGAGATACCACCTGACACCTGTCAGATTGGCTAAGATTAAAGACATAGATGACAGCCTATGCTGGAGAGGTTGCAGAGCAAGGGGAACACTCCTCCATTGTTGGTGGGAATGTAAGCTTGTTTAGTCACTCTGGAATGCAATATGGCGGTTTCTCAGAAAACTGGAAATCAATCTCCCCAAGGACCCAGCAATACCACTTCTGGGTGTATACCCTAAGGACACACAGTCACACTCCAAAGGCATTAGCTCAACTATGTTCATAGCAGCGTTATTTGTAATAGCAAGAACCTAGAAACAACCTAGATGCTCCTCAACTGAAGAATGGATTAGTAAACTGTGGTACATCTACACAATGGAGTACCACTCAGCAGTAAGAAAAAGTTATGTCCTCAAATTTGCAAGCAAATGGATGGATTTGGAAAATATCCTCCTGAGCGAGGTATCTCAAACCCACAAAGATAAGCAGGGGATGTACTCACTCATTAGTGGACTCTAAACAAAACCAACCAAACTAACAAACAAAAAACCAACCAACCAAACAAACAAACAAAAACCAAAAAGTAAAGCATGTCCAAGTGCTTTGGACAACCACTGAACAGCTTGGGATCTGAAACACCTTGGACTGACACCTTAGATCCCACTTCCCCTAGAGGAATACCTGACTGTCTTGATGTTGGGGGGAGAAAACTGGATCTGCCAGGAGTGGAGGTTGAACTGAGCAATATTGGGACATTGGGACATTGGGACATTGGGACCTTGGGACCTCCTGCCCATGCTTGGGAGGAGATGGGGAGATGTGGAGAAGAGAGAGTGACCTGAGGTGGTGGGAGGGGGAAAGGACCTTGAATAAGGATATACACGGATAGAAAATGTGACTTTATTCATAATAAAAAAGAAAAAAAAGATTCGCAACGTAAAAAAAATTATAAATTAAACAGAAAATCACAAACCAAAAATTTCAGAAAAATAATTGAGTGTTGGCAATGAGGTTGCTTAGTCAAAACTCAAGCCTCTCACTCAGTATAAAAGGCAACAAGATGAAACAATCTATAAGGCTTCTGGCTACAACTTGCTAAGGTTCTTGTAAGTTCTGCAAACCCATAGTGCTGTTTATAATTCAACAATGCTATTTTCCGACTATTAGTCTTGGTTCCTTTGGAGCCCACAGCTAACTTTTGTCCTCTGCCTGGCTTGCATATGTTACAGAGGAGCATGCTCTACCTCTTTTTCTTACTACCTTTGTGATAAAATAATTTAATACAAATTCAGTGGTAACAATAAGATGTGAGGTACCAATTTGTAAAGAAAAGAAACTACCCCAGTTAGTAGAAAAAAGATTTTCAGTATGTAAAAATTTAGGATATCCAAAAACATGTGTGTTTTTTTGTTTGTTTGTTTTTTAAGGCAGGTGCTGAACTCTGAGCTTTTCATCCAAAAAAATCTCAGATTGTTTCTTTTTGTAATTAAAAAGAAATATAAATTTTAAGATTTGTTTAATGAAATCCCTAAGAACCAGGAGAATGAGTCTGTAAGGCCTTCAATGAGAGAAATACAACCTGATATTGCCAAGACTATTAGAGATTTTAAAAAGCCCCAAAATACATGAAATGAGAACAATCACCTTGGTCAGCTCCCTTAACTTGAGATGAACAAAGTCCTGAAGTGGTAACAGCTTAGTGACAGATCTAGTGTCACAGTTTCATGCCTTCTCCTATTGTCTTAGCCTTCCAATGTTGATGAACATTGATTATGGTACTGTGTCACAAAGAGACTTGACCCAGACTCAGAGACAATGAGTTATATAAGGTTTTAGCCACCTCACTCCTTTAAATCAATCCATTTGCCCTCTGTATCCTCTATGAAGGCTGTACTTATGAAGCATTCCTGTGTAAACCCCACTCTTCCGTCATTCTGTCAATCAAAGGGCTTTGATGTACCTATCTTATTGATGCTACAATAAATAGTGTAACTAGGTCTCATCTTTTCTGCTGTCGCGACTCTAATCAAACTGTCCCCTCAAAAGGGACATCTAATAGGCATACCCCACTTGATCCTCCTGGTGGGAAGTGGCTTCTGTCTGTCTTCCATCATTTTTCTTGACTTCTGCTTCTCCTTCCTTGGATCTTTGGTTTCTTAAATTGCACCCTCAACGTTTTCTCTAATTTTTCTTCCCAAGCTAAAACTACTGATGTACCTTGATATTGCCAAGATTATTAGAGATGAAAAAAGCCCCAGAATATATGAAATGAGGACAGTCACCTTGATCAGTCTCCTCAACTTGAGATGAACAAAGTCAAACTTGAGATGATGATTCTGTTATTGTTCTCACTTCATATCACCTCACGGGTGAATCCCTGTTTAATCTACAATGACAATAAGGCATTAGCATGTTGCAGAAACCCCTTTAATTTCTGGAATCCAAATAAACTTCTCCAGAAAACTTGAACATTTAAAGAACAAGCCTTCAATAAGCTAGGGAATTAATAATAATATTTCCCATAAAGGAAATAACAAAACCCCTAGGCACGGTGACTGAGTTTGGACTCCTATTCTGGAGAGAACCCCAGGGTTTGCTGCCAGTCATTCTAGGTTGCTGAGGTATAGATATGGAAAACATAATCCTCCCTTCACAATAAGAGTCCCAGAAATAGAGAGTAATAAAAACAAGATACATTTTCAGTCCTGCAGAAGCCAAAGATTAGCCTAGACAAAAAGCAAAAATGGCTGGCAAACCAAGTTGGCACAAAACAGTGAATTCTCTGTCTTCTCTGGCTCTCATTGGATGACTTCTTAGAGGTACAATTCTTCTGGTGTCTAGGGTTGCTCCTCCTCCAAAGGCCTCATCCTCTTAATTGGAGATGCAAACAAAGCCTTCTCTAACAAATATTCTGGGGCTTGAGATTTCTTTCTGACATATGGGCTATCTCCCAGCAGACTTCCTGTAACTTTTCAATCCTAGGATGAATTGAGACCATCTACACAAACAAGCACAGCTACCTGCTAGGAGAGATAGGAGCCTAATACTGCTTATTTGCAATATTCTTTAAAGCTTGAAATATGCCATGCTCATTCTGAGCATGGACCTTGGTGATTTATTAATTAGACAGATCAGTAAGAGACACTGTCTCAAAAAAACAAGATAAACAGGGTCTGAGGAATGATACCCCAAAGGCCTTTTTACACACACACACACACACACACACACACACACACACACACACACACACACACACACTAGAGGGGGAGAGAAGGAGAGGGAGAGAGAGAGATGCAAAAAGGAGAGAGTCAACTGATTAAAACACTACGGCTATGTCAAATAAGCAGAATGGAAACCATCCCTCAGCTTCTCAGAAGTTGGTGGAACATTGGCTAGAGCAATTTGGGATCAAATCTAGATATAAACTGGTTGAAAAGTAACTAAAGAGAAGCTGGTAAATGTCAAATATATCCAGAAACTGAGTTGTGAAAGACCCAGAATGGAGTCATAGGCACGAGAGGTCTGAGGGAAAATGTGCCTTATTATTGGACAGGACAAGCAGTGGAGGAGTGTTGAGCTAAAGAGGGAGCCTGGTGGCTCTTTACATCTTCGTGTCCTGTGCACCTTGGGTTGGAAGAAGCTGACACTTTTACCGAGGTGAGAAACAGGGAAGAATACTATAGCAGTGGTTTTAGTTACTTTTTTTGTATGGTTGCTTTGATGGAAAGAGTAGAGAAGATTTCAACAGAGTTCATGAATGGCTCCTTTGCCACTTTGAAACAACAACAACAAAACAGCAATTGAAGATTCATGCCGTTTATAGAGGAAAAGGAGAGATGTGGGAGAGTTGAGATTGAAGAAGGAACTGGCCAGAGGTCATAGCCTATTCTAGTCTGTCCTGGATCCTGGTGCCTCTGGTGATATTTCTGGAATACAGACCAAGCATGAGACCTTTAAATTTCCCACTAGTTGACATCCCTCCACAAAATGGCTCCTGCAGGGCCTCCAGCCTTATCAACATAACCACAAGCCCTCTCCAGTGCCTGGACAAGAGCTCTGGCTTCATCCTTATCCAAATGTGCTGCAGGCAGACTTCTGTGAGGAACTATCTTGTTGTTCATCTTGACTTTTTTTTGTGGTGCTAGGGTTTGGATGTATAGGGTCTTAACACATGTAAGGAAACAGGTTGGCCACTATGCTACAGAGAGTTCACTTCTCTGCCTGGGAACCTCCATCCACCTTCCAAAACCCACCTTTTGCAAAATAAACTGCAACTACAGGAGCCACAATTCAATATGACTGTGTCCAAGTGAGAGACTCATCAAGCTATCAAAGAATGGGAATGAGAGAGACATATCGTGATGAATATAGACGACCAAAGGTTTTCTATACACTACTATAAGGGTTTGCATAGTAATGACTGTGTTTTGCACTTGTTTTACAATCTTAAAATGTTCCTATGTTAAAGAAGCCACTTCATAGATCTTACTTTCCAAAATAAGTGAACTTCTGATACAATGACTCCCAACTATTAAAAAAAAGACTCTTTTTAATGACTTGCTTTATTTAGATTCATTTAGAATATCTCTTCATGATCCTTGGGGAAAATTCATTTCTGATGCCTCCTGGAAGTCAAATCATTGCTGTGTTCAACCCAGTCATCTATTTCACTGTACCACGAATCCTGAATTCAGTTTCTCTATTATCCCTGGGCATAAGGACAAATTCTGTACCCACCACCCCAGTTCTGGCTTCTTTCATCCTTCAGGTCTTTCCTTTTTTCTATACAAATAATGTTTTGGTAAGCTGTCTAAAATAGAAATGCAGGCCCTTATATATACATATATATATGCATACACATATGTTTATATACACACATACATCTGATGGATGATCTGAGCTCTCACAGTAATCCAATCTCTGTGCATCATTGTTTAGAGCTCAGTCATGTGTGACTTTATGTATTTGGGTTACTAAACAGGAGAATTACAGTTATCTAGTTTATTCAATATATGATTTTCCTATGAACTGTTCTAATCTTGGCTTCACCAGCAGATGGCTGACACCTAAAATAAGATGAGTTTCACAGCTACTCCAAGATTGTTTAAATCCCCTTTTTATAGGATGATGAAAGGGTAGAGGTTGAAATTCACACATTCTTCGTGATTTCTTATTACAGAAGTTTCCAGACTTGAAATACGCAGTTGTAAAATACACAACCAAAAGGCTGCAGCACACCATCCATAGATGCCCATGACTTAACGACCAGCTATTGACAATGTTTACAAAGGATTGTGGTCCCAGGAACCCTGTATCAGCACACACTCTCAGGATGGATCTAGACAGGTTTTAAACTTTCTCTAATCAACCTGCCTTCTCTTTCTGATCATTGGGGTTGTATTCTTCCCTTTCTTTCCAATGGACAGCCTTTCTAATATTAAAATCCTCTCCTTCTCATTTGGAATGCTAATATTTCTTAGGATGCAATGAAAATCTTAAATGTGATAGATTAACAGCCAACCACAGGGGAAATGGGTACATAGACTACAGTCTTCCTCAGGCAGACATGCAGCTTCCAGGTTGAAAAGAATTTCCAAAGGAGAACTGGCAAGAGATGAGGAGCTGCTGAGGCAGTCTTACTTCATCTTTTAGGCAGCCTCCAGCCTTTCTTCTAAATAAATGTTTATCAAATATTTTAACATTGTGGCCGAGAACTGAACGTCTTAGTTTCCTTGCCCAGTGGTAAAGGATACCTTGGAACTCGTCACCTCCTCAATGAAGCCTGTGCTCACTATTCTCTCATACTGTCTTTGCCACCGCCAGCGTTCAGGCTCATCCGTCACTTTGCTCATGACATGGATCCTCCCAAAGATGTTTTGGGCCAATCTCAAGGTCTCTCTCAACTTGGCATTCTGGGGCAGATTGGATTGTAAAATTTATCTCTCTTTCAAAACATGGAAATAAAAACTAAGCTGTTTATCTTTTGGGGGTCTCCCCTATATGACCTTCCCATTTAGAAAGGAACTGTATTTTCTTCAGGCAGAAGGCAGAGAACATATGGAATTTGTTACATGAAGAGCTGGTTTGGGCTGTTTCCGATCCCTAAGCCAGCTCCCTAACCATGACAAAACATTCCCCACAATCTCATCGTGACTCATTTTTATTTTTAAATAACCTCTGGTATGGAGGTTTGTCAAGAAGTTTTTGAAAGGTTAAAGAAATTATGTCCACATGCTTAGTGACCTCCTCAGAGAATTCTGGTTGATTAGGCACATTGTCTCCCAATGAAAAATCACTGGCTATCTTTGCTGAGTAACCCGTGACTGCTCTGTAATTTTCAAATATGAATTTATTTAAGTCATAATCTGGTCTTATCACTGTGCTCAGGACTTATGAGAGCATATAAAAAAGGATGAAGACACCATCTTTGAAATTAAACAGCTTTTGAAAAAAATCAAGTGAGAGAGGGTGATAAAAAGTCACGAGATCATGAGTGAATTCAAAGATACATAAATGTGGTAGTGACTACCCTGCAAAAAAGTTCACAGAACAAAATTATAAGTTTTTGGGAAAATGATGGAAAAATAGTCCCATAAGAACAAGCACTAATTTGAGTCTTAAAAGCTCCATTGACTTTTAGGAGCAGAGAGAAGGGATTCCTAAGAGGGTTTCCAGGGGCTCTAGACATCAAGAGGGGAAAAGACTTGGGGGGGGGCTGTTTGGTTGGAAGCAACACTTAAAGGAATCAGATCAGTCATGGCAGGCTACACTAAGGAAAGACTAAAAGAGCCAATCCCCAAGATGCTTAGGATGCATGTGATATAAGAGAAATAGTTGACGAAAGGATTAGGGCACATATGAAAATTGACTATCACATGGGGGGATACAGAACATTAACTGATCTGGTAATACATTGCCTAGCATATATGAGTTTCGGATCTGGTTCTCCAAGGGAGGTAGAGGGAGGTGAGGTGAGATGAGTGAATGAACACAGGAAGAGAAAAAGGTCTCAAGAAGATAAAAGATGGGGCTGGAGAGATGGCTCAGCGGTTAAGAGCACCGTCTGTTCTTCCGGAGGACCCAGATTTGATTCCCAGCACCCACATGGCAGCTAACAACTGTCTGTAGTTCCAGTTCCAGGCAAAACACCAAGGCAAATAAATAAATAAAAAGTTAAAAAAAAAAGATAAAAGATGCAGGATTGCAATAATAAAGGTAAAGATCCTCCTACATTTGTTTTCTATAGGGCTTTGAGCACTCAGTAGCTTTAAATGACAGAACTTATCCTCCCACTGATCTGAAGACTAAAAGCCCAGCTACACCATCAGTTAGGTGACAGCCATGCCAGGTTCCTTTCGGTGGCCACCCACCCTCTGCTGTGTGTCAGCAACTCTTGGCGCCCCAGCGTTGAGGCTACATCACTCTAGACTCTGCTTTCAAATTCATGTGGGATTTATTATTAATGTTATTAATAACAATATTGTTTGGTTTTTTTTTTTCCCCTTGTCTGTTTCTGTCCTTTCCTTTTCTCAGAAGTTCAGTAGTGTCCTGAGCCAACATAACAACTTCAATACATTAACTCAGCAAAGATTCTGGTCTGGAAGATGTCACATTCTGATGCAAGTGGGCATGAATGTTGGGAGAATCTGTTCACCCCAGTGCAGAGGGTGAAATTCAGAGGCACAAGGGGCCTCTTTCTTCAAAAACCAGAAAATGAGCTGCCACTCTGGGCGGCCAGCAGCAGAAGGTGGAGGGAGGTCAGAATGGAGGAGAATGTGCCCTCTGGGCATCCTTAGAGCAGAACGCTAGAAAGGAGGAGTAGGTATGGCTGTGAAGGAGAAAGGATGCACAGCAGGGAAAAGTTACAAGAGAGAGACCTCATAGTTTTCCTTCCTCACTGTCAACAGCGGCACAGTTTTCAAACCCACATTGACATGTCATTGTTACCAAAATCCACTGTTACAGGGTTGACTTCGGTATATTACTACAAGTCTTATAAAGTATATAAAGGCCATTTAAATTTTTAAAAAATATTTATTTATTTATTATGTATACAGTACACAGAAGAGGGTACCAGATGTCATCATAGATGGTTATGAGCCACCATGTGGATGCTGGGAATTGAACTCAGGTACTCCAGGAGAGCAGTCAGTGCCCTAAACCATCTGAGCCATCTCTCCAGCCCAGGCCATTTAAATTTTAAAATGTTGATATAAGGTCATGTCCACCTCATGTCTTCATGCTGAGATTTGGTTTGGTTTGAGCTTCTACTGGGGTTGTTCATGCTTTTTAAAAGTTTTTATGTGCAGATGTCCTTTTGTACCCAGAGAATAGTATCTCCTTGTATTCATTCACTGTCTTTGACTTTGACAGTCTCTCTACCATCTTCATAATGCCCCTGAGCCTTGGGAGAAGTGGATGTGACATAAATATCCTATTTAGGCTAAGCATTCTGCTATCTTTTATTTTCTACACCTTGCCATTTGTAGGCCTCTGTATTCATTATCTAGTGCAAATAGAAGCTTCTTTGATAAGTGTTGAAAGGTATATTAATCTATGGTTATAACAGTAAGTCATTATAAGTAAGTTTAATACAATGTCAGCTTAGCAGGTATGTTCTCCCCTTGGGCCTATGGAACTGGCTAGTCACAGGTTCTTGCTCAAACCATACCAGCATGAGTTTCATCTTGTGGAGAAATGACTTAAAACCACTGAGAAAGTAATTAGTTACTCCAATGGGTTTCATGTTGCTACTGCAACACTGGGCATGTCATGACAGGCCTGTCCTTGTTGTAGCTGGCAACATTCAAAGCTGGGTAACCCTGATGATTACTTTTCTCCTTAGATAGCATGTATAGCGCCTTCCACAACTAAGAAAGCTGGACAGTACGAGTGGAGATTCCAGGTCAGTACTAGTTTACATATCCATGTTCTGTGACTCAAGTACACGGTGTCTTCAGTAGTAGGCTGTACTGTCAGGTTCTGAAGGGTAACCAATGGCATTGCCAGTAGCCTGTAATGCTTGAGAGAGAGCCTATGGGACATTGCTGGAAAACAACTCCAAAAGAAGAAACCCATTCCTGAAACTGGTGATGTCTAGTATTCTAGTGAGGACGTTATCATTCTATAGGATAACTATGTTTTAACACCTCTCTCTCTCTCTCTCTCTCTCTCTCTCTGTGTGTGTGTGTGTGTGTGTGTGTGTGTCTGTCTGTCTGTCTGTCTATGTGTGTGTGTGCAGCTTCTACAATGGAAGATTTCCATATGACTTTTTCAGTCTTCAATTCATCACTTCCCATATTTTCTCTTTTGCCCTGCCTCTTTTCCCCAACTCTTACCCCTTCCTGTTTGTGCCATTAACTCATTTTAGGTTTTTATACTCTTGCTTTCTACTTCTCTTTCCTTTAAAGTCACACCCCTTAACCCCTGACTTAACTACTCGTCTCTGTGTGTCTTCTAAATCAAACATACATATCTGAAAATTCAAAACTAACATCCACAGTGAGAGAAAATATGGAATGTTTATCGTTCTGGGTCTGCGTTTCCTCGTTCAGAATGATTTTACCTACTCACCTGTGAATTTTATAAGTTTTTTTCTTAAAAATGAAAAATACTCCAATATGTAAATGTACTACGTCGTCATTTTCTATTCCTCAGTTGCTGGACATCTAGGCTGTTTCTACTTCCTGGTTATAGTGAATAAAGCATCAATGAACAAGGCTGAGCAGGTGTGTCTCCAGCAGAAGAAGAGTCTTCGGGGCATATGCCTAGGAATGGTAGGGCTGGATCATGTGGTAGGTCTGTTTTTAGTGTTCTGAGGAACTTCCCCACTGATTTCCATAGTGGCTGTACTAGTCTGGACTCCTACCAGCAGTTAGGTTCTGCTTTCCCCCATGTTAATATTTGATTCTAGGACCAGAGCTCCATTCAGCCAAATGGCTGGTTTATAAATAGGAAACCATAAGGGATTCAAATTAGAATTCTATTGCAGGAACTGCCTCCAACAATGTACCCATAGAAGAAGCAGGGCCTTGGAGCCAGGATAAGAATCTAGACTCTGAATATACTCTGTATTTGGGGTAAAACATGTAAGCTTCTGTACTCTTGGTGGTTTGTTGTTTGGTTGGTTGGTTTTGAATGCATTTGGCACCAAGTCTAAGAAACTGAGTTCATTCCTGGTACACACTGGTGGAAGGAAAGCACTAGCTTCTGCAACTTATTCTTGTATCCCCACACATGCACCACGCATGGCACATGCATCACTCTCACCAACACACACAGGTTAAAAAAAAAGCTTAATTGAACATTTCTACCTGAGGAGTATAAAGATTCAGTAGACTATGATATACATTTAATAGGTGACAATAAAGTATAGCAAAATTATAGCTATCTATGAATATTACAGTTCCTCATTGGAATCTTTTATTTTTCTGGTCTTTTTAAAAGGCAGAGTTAGGGGCTGGAGAGATGGCTCAGGGCTTAAGAACACTGACTGTTCTTCCGGAGGTCCTGAGTTCAAGTCCCAGCAACCACATGGTGGCTCACAACCATCTACAATGAGATCTGTACACTATATATATAATAAATAAATATTTAAAAAAAAGGCAGAGCTTTTTTTTTCATTCAAGTGATGTCAAAGACCTTGCCAAATTTCTAGTCAAGGATCTAATTATAACTAGTTGAGATATATGTGCCTGTAAGATAAGCTATGCCTAAAGACTTCATTATTATGCTCTTGTAATATTTGCACTTTATGACACCGTATGGGATTGAAATTTAATTTAAATTTTTATTCTACATTCTTCTTTAAATTAGCTTTATAAAACTTAAGGTGAGTCACACTTGTCATCTCAGCATTTGGGAAACTGAGTCAGGAAGATCAAGAATTCCACACAAGCCTAGGCTAGTGAGAATGTGTTTAAAAATTGAAAACAAATTAATGCTTGATGCCTTGATGACGGTTATTTGTATATCTAGAAACTCTTTTGAAGTTAGGAGTAACTCCTTAGCAAAACTGGGCTTCCAAGACCCTGGGAATGAAGGCATCTCTTCAGCCTGGCACCTGTGCACCTTACCCACATCAGCCAAGCCCTGACCCTCAGTGGAGAAGGAAGTAAAAGAAATCTGTGTGAAGACCCCAATGACAGCCTCAGCCAATCCCACTGGCAAACCTGAAGCTAAAGGTGGTTCTTCAGTGGAGTTCCCTGCTCACCCAGAAGCCAGCTCAGAACTGATCCATTCATGTTTTTACAGGTCAAGGCAGCTTCCCACAGCTGAGACAATCCTTGAACAATGGTCACCTGGTGCTGGATGGTAGCTTTTTCAGGTAAGAGTGTCTGAGCAGGCTATCCTGGCCTCTCCTACTCTCTCCAACACATTACATCACTTTATTGTACTTTTTATTTAAGCAGATAAAGTCCTTGGGGGTCAGGATTTGGCTCTCTCTTGCTCAATACTGTATTCCCAGACCTACTGGCTTTAAATACATAGATTAATATTGAGGTATATTCCAAATTTTTATATTTACTGAATCAATGACAAGTAGGTACTCATTTCCTCCCTGGTGACCAAAGTCACAGGAACTAGAACAACCCCCACTGAGCTAGTTTTCAACTTGAAAAGTTTCCATTGCGAAATATAAACATTATTTTATTTTTTTAAACTTTGTGTTACAAAACTTACTTAGTTTTTAAACTATACATTAGCTAACAAATTTCTGTGTTTTGTTTGTTTGTCTGTTTTTTAAGAAATGTTCTTGCCTCACCCAGAAGTCCTGGTAATTTGCAAGGTAAAGGAACCCTCCTTCCCTCCAGGTTTTTACTGGAGACATTGCCCTTTTCTTCATCCTTCAGTTCGGATATAAAGAGATGGATGCGTCAGGGAAGGGAAGAACTTGCCTGAGATGGTGTTAGGCAAAGGCCCTTCACTTCCCCTCAGATAGATAGATAGTCCAAAGCCAGGCTTGCCTTGGCTTTCTCAATCAGCCCCAATAAATCATTGCCATCTTCCACAAATATTTTCACAATGTTCTAAGGCATGCACATAGCTGTCATTTTGGAAGCTAACAATGTAGTAGAAACATCAGGTCTCCTGGTGTTACTGTGTCTGTTCACTAGACTCACTGTTTATCCAAGTTTCTCCCCATGGTGCTTTTGAACGTGAAGAAGCCAAGACACATTGTCCTTGACGTTAGCTCTTGTTACCAGGACACAGTGTAAAATCACACGGCACATCTGGGTCACTTGTTAGCCTCTAAATCCCTACCCTTGAATCTAACATCAAGTCCCATTTAAGAGGAATTCCCTGCCACTGCTGACTCTCTTTCTTTGTTCTTCCCCCTCCCCCATCTGTTCTCTCTCTCTCCTCCCCCTTCTCTGTTATCATAATTTCATCCCTCTATCATAACAATAAAGTCCTTTTAGGTAGAAACAGCTTCTAAGTGTCTCCTGCCACCGCTGCTGCCTCCTGCCACATCTCCCATGAGCCTCTGCATGTATAGACACCATACCACCAGATAACTGAGTAATTCATATTTGTATCATGCCAGATCCTACAACATCCTAACACACTATCACATTGCCATTGCTGTCTGTCAACTAGCCATCCCTGGTTCCAAATTCAGGTCTCCTTCAAAGTTCTCAAATGAAAAACTCCATGGGTTATATGCTGTATTACTCACATTTTCTACATATATAAACTGTTTTGGATCTATGGATTACCCACCTGTGTCGGGTTTAAAGACCAAAACCAAATGGAAATCCACACACTACTCAAGAGACAAAGATTTCTTGTACAAAAGTAACAGTAGACATTTAGTTCAACTAAAAAATAAAACTAAATGTATCACCTCTGACCCCAAAACTTACATCTGACTTTCTGGTGTCTCTAGGAACTTACCTATAAAATTACATTTGACATTAAGAGATTTTGGTAAAATGGTTTCATTCCTGCTAATTCAATTGATCTTCAACTCAAAAGAAAAGAGTCGAAACAATAGAAAAACATAAATCTAGCTGAAGAGAATCCTGACATTTGGATGTGCATATTTGGCAAAGGAGAGGGCTCAGTGAATGTGTCTTAGCAGGAATTAATATTATTTTGGCATTCAATTTTATAAAAACCCTAGCCACGCCAATATTTTGGTCTTATTTATTGGGAGTGAAGCTTGTGTTCAGTGGCTGGACCACCAGCCTTTGCCAGCCCATTAAGGGGCAAAATTCTTCTGTGCTATCTACTAGCCCTTACCTTGGCAACGGAAGAAGCCTATTAGCATCTTGGTTTTCTCATCTGTGGGTGGCGTAATAGCATCTAAGTTATGGAATGTTGGTAAGGATTAAATTAAATGAGATGACACAAATAAATCACGCAGCACAGCTGTGTTTAGTACGTCATAATCACTCAAACACTGTTCTTGCTATTATCATCAACATTGCTTTGTAATTAATCCCTGGGCTTTCCCCTGCTTTTAATTTAGCTAAAAAAAAAAAAAAAATGTATTTCTCCACAAGTAAGTTCTATAACAGTCCCAGAAGGAACTAGCAGACACTAGTACACACACACACACACACACACACACACACACACACACACACACACATAAAATGTCCATATACTTTTGCTTTATAAATAGAAACTTCCATATCACTTATTTACTTAGCAGCTGGTGATGGAATTTTTATCTATCTCTAAGGGAACATGATGTTTATATTCTATCCACTGTGACTTTTTCTCACTTTTCAGTCATTTTTAAAGGATATTATGTATGTAAGAAATGAGGGGGGTTGGAGAGATGGCTGAGCAGTTAAGAGCACTGACTGTTCTTCCGGAGGTCCTGAGTTCGATTCCCAGCATCCACATGGCAGCTCACAACTGTCTGTAATTCCAAGATCTGACACCCTTACACAGTTATACATGCAGGCAAAACACCAATTCACATAAAATAAATAAAAATAAATATTTTTTAAAAAAAGAAATAAAGGTACTAGTACTGAGTTAATATACCCTTATCACGCCCATGTGGTCATAAACCTATGTCACAAAGCACTCCAATTCTTCTTATGGATCAGGCAAGTAATTTCACATTTACACCCTTTAATGAGCATCCATATTTTCTAGTAAATTAAAAAAATTGACCTAGAGATATTTAATTGTTTGGACATATATGACCCAAGAGTAGACCCCTGATGATCAAGATTGAGCATATATGAGCTTATAGATCATTTTCAATTTCACAAAGCCGTTTGCTCTCATTGAAGCTCATCTTTGTGGGTCCATGAACCACAAGCAAAGAATTCTCAGGCTATAAGGCTTTCCATTTTTTCCCACTGAAATTCTAAACAACATGACTAACACAATTTTCTTCTTAAAAACAATGAAACTGAAGGTACTTCTTAGACCACCTCTTAATCTGCACTTTCTGAGTGATGCCTATACTTTACCATTCTGTTATTACCCCAATGTGCTAAAGGATATAGCATTTACAAACCAAGACCTTTCACAGAACTGGAGTAATCACTTAACTTTAATTCCATATAAAGCTAATAAATAGACTTCTGGGCACCACAGATTCCAATGTGGTTATCATGAGAAGATGTACTCATGTTATTGGGCACCAAATTTTTAGATCCAGATACTTCTTTCAGAAGATGTATGTGACATTGTCCACTCATATGAAACTGTAGCCAAAAGAAAAAATAAAAGGCTTAGTGATCATAAGATATCTTAAATGGAAGAAGAAAGAATAATGAATAAAGAAGAAACCCCCAAACCTCAGATGACAACAGTGTATTCATATTTTAAAATTATGACCTTTCAGGTGGTTCTTATTTATTTATTGAAGACAGAAAGATCCAAATTCTTATATAACACACATTATCTCTCACACATATGCTAGACGTAAGCACACAGGGCATACATGGTAGCATGATTGACAGCACGTGAACTCTGACTAAAGCCCTGGACTGAATCTCATGCAATTAAAGTTATTACTCAATCAGTATCATGGGAAGACTTCTGTAACAATCCTCACGACCCCTGCTCTTACATTACATTCTCCCTTTCTGCACAGTCAGAATTGTGAATATGACTGTATGATGGATATGACAAGAGGCTTTTGTAGAGGTAAAAATTGTCCCCAAATCAATTGATCTGAAGAGAGGGAGATAACCTAAAGTGCGTCTGACCTTGTCACATGAGCCCTATAAATCTGGATCTGGAGTTCAGAGAAAGGAAGTGACACATTTGCAGCATAAGGGTTGTTGGCGGTCATGTGCCATTGCTGGGTAGATAGGAAAGTAATGTGGAGAGAGAGAGAAGGAGAGGGACAGAGAGAGACAGAAAGCAGTCTCCTGCTGACATCCAGGAAAGGAACGGGAATGTCACACCTCAAGACACTAGTTAACTAGTTTCTCCCAACAAACAGAATGAGCTTGGGAGCAGATTTTTCACTGCAGGATCTATATAAAAACTGAGACCTGACTATGTTATGATTGAATCTTGTGACAGCCTGAGCAGAGACTCCACTCATGCTGCAAAGGACTTCTGACCTACAGAGCTATTAGATGGTATTGTTTGAAGTTTTCAAATGTGTTGTTATCTGTTACCCAGCAACAGAAAACTAAACATTGATTAAAGATGTTGGTCTTCATACCTCTAAATGCCCAAATCATGTATCTTTAGGCTGATTTGCTTAAGCACCAAAATAAAGCTGTTTATTTATTCATTCATTCATTCATTTATTCATTCATTCATGTATTCATTCAGACAGAGTTCAATGGCTGTCCTAGAACTTACTTTGTAGACCAGACTGACTTCTAACTCACAGAGATCCACTTGCCTCTGCCTCGAGTGCTGAGATTAAAGCTATGCACCATCATGCCCGGTTAAAGCTGTTTTACACTTTTCACAAATAACCATTGAATTTCAAGTAATTGTGGAACTGTGCATGTAGGAATTAGTAAACTGATTGGAATTTGATTCTGTAACAGTTCTTTAGGGCAGTGGTGGACTGATGTGGGATGTCTTCCTGTATGCTGTGAAATACCATTGTATAATAAAAGAACCGTTTTGGTCTATGGCAAGCCAGCTTATATAGTCAGGCAGAAAATTCAAGCATAGATAAAAGGAAAGGAGTCACAGGAAATGCAATCCAGCTGCTCAAGAAGCAAGATATAATGGAGTACAGGTAAGCCATGCAGAGTCCAATGGCAAGACAGATGACTAGAAATGGGTTAAGATGCAAGAGCTAGCCAGCAATATGCCTGAGTCATAAGCCAAATAGCTTGTAATTACCATAAGTCTTTGTGTGATTATGTGGGGCTAAGTGGCAGCAGAACTGCAGGTCCAAACCTCGGGGGTAGGCTGGAATGGAGAGGTCAGAAACTTATTACAATAGACCATTAAAGAAATAGAAGTAAACATTTCAAGAGGCCACGGAATACAATGTACATCTACCTACATTGTAATGTGCATATGTAACTTATTTTTATAATAACTTTCATCGTTTAATATCAGTATATATTCAAGCCTTGCCATCTGACAAATGAATTGACCATTTTTAATGTAATTTACTGTGGAGATTATATATTATTAAAGTTTGCCTAAAAATCAGAGGACAGAGCCATCCACAAAGTTAGCCAAGAAGGAGTGGTGGCCCATACCTTTAATGCTAGCACTCAGGAAACAGATGGATCTCTGTGAGTTCCAGGCCAAACAATGTCAGGCGGTGGTAGCACGCGCCTTTAATTCCAGCACTAGGAAAGTTGAACCAGGAAGGGAGACAGCTGGGCAGAGAATGAGGTAAAGGGAAAGGAGGCAGGAGTTCAGCCCTTCACCTGTAGCCCTCTTTCTCTTTCAGCTGAGGACTCAGAGGCATTCAGTCTGAGGATTTGTGAGGAGTGGCTGAGGAGAGGCTGTGGCTTGTTCCTCTGTCTCTCTGATCTTTCGGATTTTCCCCACTATCTAGCTTTGGGTTTTTATTATTAATACAAAGCAGAATTCATGCAATAGTTTACTTCTTGATCAATTGAACAAGACATTGAATTTTATATTAAATCTTGTTTAAGATACGGTCATATAGCCATCAAATACTTATTGACCTCTGCTACTTATCAGAAGCCCACAGACCTTCAGCATATAAAGATGATTAAAAAGGAAAATAGATGCAATTTCAAGACTTGAATGGAACTAACATATAACAATTATATATGTATCATCATGCATATATGACTTTAACATGTATAAATACATAGTTATATCTGCATGAATAAATATATTCACATATAAAATTAGAATTCAAGCCACATATATAGGAATCTCTTTTCTCTTAAAGGGCAAACTCCTACACATTCAACAATAGTGTTCAGCATTACAAATGACATTTACTGCCATTAAACAACTAGAAAGTCTACATTCTAATCTCATTCTGCAACAGTGTCCATAGCCAGTCCCAGTCAGTCTGCTGCCTGTAGTTCTAGCCAAAAGCACACTTCCATACCATCCAGGTCCTTAATCAAGTTTGAGGTTTGGTTGGTGTCTCAGTTTGTTTCCTGTCTTTAGCTCAAAGAAGCATGTCCTTGTTTTGCTCAGGTCATTGTGTATTATTGCATCTGTCTGTCCCAGCAAGCTCAAAGCAAGGGAAGGTGCATGCAGCTGGCCTAGATGGTACGAGGCATGACACAGCATGACCCAGAATAACAGGCAGGGTCCAGGAAGTGGATGATGGCATATGCCAGGTACAGATTAGGAGGTTCACAAACAAAAGCCATCAGCATGATTTGTGACCTAGAAAAGAAGAGCAATGGAAAACTCCAAAATGTGCTTCTCGGGCTTTTATTTAGTAGTTTTATTTATTTATTTATTTATTTATTTATATCCATTTATTTGGTTCATTTGCCAATTTTCAATTTATCCAAAAGCTTATTGTAATGAACTGTCTCAGAATAGTATAGCAAAAGCAAATGGATTGATCAGCCTTTAGGATATATTTATACCATTTACTTTATTTAATTTTTTTTATTACATATCCATTTGTATAATGAATCCTAATTATTTTGTTCCTCACTCCCCTCTACCCCCTCCCCTGCCCCCGACCCTATCTTCCCACAGGTCTCGTTTTCTACCATCGTTTCTTTCTTTGTGTGTGCAGCCCACTGAGTTTACATATAGTTTCTTGCCAAGAACAGGTAAGGGGTATTTTTTAACATACTATTTTTAATTCATGTAAAATTTCACACAATGTATTTTGGTCATACTCTTCCTCTACTACTCTACCTAACTCCTCCCAGATCCACCTCCCATCTCCTCATTTCCTCCCAATCTGCTGTCCTTTTTATTAAAAACAAAAACAAAAAACAGAGGCTGGAGAGAAGGCTCAGCAGTTAAGAGTACTGACTGCTCTTCCCGAGGACCTGAGTTTGATTCCCAGCATCCACACGGCAGCTAACAACTGTTTGTGATTCCAAGATCTGACACCTTTACGTAGATATACATGCAAGCAAAACACCAATTCACAAAAAATAAAAATAAATATTAAAAAAAAAACCATGAAGTCCAATTTTTTCTGTCCATATACTGTTAGGTGAGAATCATCCATTCAGCATGGACAATTTACCAGGGGTTACAGCCCTAAAGAAGACTGATTATTTCTTCTCTAAATGCCATCAGCTTTCAATAGATCTTCAGCGAGTGGTAGAGACTCATGATCTCGTCCCCCATGATGGCCTTTGGACAGGCTTGAACTCATGTAAGATGGGTGTTTCAACAAGGACAGCTGTGAATCCATGCCTTTACTATTTTACCCCAGCCCATCCTGACCTTTGGTTCTTACAGTCTTTCTCCATCTTGAAGATGATTCCTGAGCCCTGATAGGATAGGATGGGACACAGATGTCCTGTTTGTGGCTAAGCACTCTGAAAACATTTATTCTCTATACTTTAACCAGTTTTGAGCTTCTAATTTCTGCTTTGGCGGTCATCCATTTCACAAAGAAACTGTTCTGTGAGTTCTGAAAGCTACATTAGTCTATGTGTATAAAGATATGAATTTAGAGGACAGTTTGATACTATGTCAATTTACTAAACTAATAGTACGAGGAAATTCACTGGAGCCAGGGCAAGTTTTCAGAGCTACACCACTGAAGAAAGTGGCACCCATTCCTTCAACAACTGCTAGTTATCAGTTGTCCCTTAGGGAGGGAGGGAGGGAGGGATATCGTGAGCTCCTCCTGGCTTCCATGATGAAATGTTGAGGGAAATAATCTTGTGGAAGTTTTGTATTTATAACCACCATTACAGTGAGTTCATGAGTACAATGGCTATGATGTCAGGTATGTATATGAATAAAATATAAATATAAAATATATATGCACATATATGTATATATAGCTGTACATCTCCCATCTTCTGGCTCTTACATCCTTTCTACTTCTTCTGTAAGATGAATGGTTCTCATTAAGGCCAGCTACTCTATAGCACTTACCTTATAAGCTTTGGCCTTTGATGCTTTCTGTAGTAGCTGCCTCTGTGACTCTATGCAGCATTTCTGATTAGCTGTATGCAACAGGGATGTGTGGCTAAAGCCCTGAGTATTTAGGGGACAGTTGGACAACTTCATCATTTAGCAAAACAATAACAACAGGTCCCTTAGGGACTATGATCTCCCACAGGGGGCTCTTTACCAAGTTTATAGAAACAGGTCTCAAATGCATTCAGCAAGTGATTGGTTATGCCCACAACAGTCATGGCACTAGAGAACGCATGTTGCCTTAAGCCAGCAGTTCTCAATCTGTGGGTCATGATCCCCCCTTTTCACCGGGATCACACATCAGATACCCAACATTTTGGATATTTATTCATAATAGTAACAAAACTATAGTTATGAATTAGCAACAAAATAATGTTATGGTTGGAGGCCACAACAACATGAGAAACTGTCTTAAAGTCACAGCATCAGGAGGGTGGAGAAGAAGCACCGCCTTAAACTAAAAAGTTCTAAGAAACTCAAAGGACCCGTGACTCTCAGTTTTCATTATTCCTTTCACCAGGTCGAAAGTTATATACAGACTACAGCTCAGTTTTTAGGGGGCGCAGCCGCAGAGCTTTTCCCAGAGGAGAACGGGTGTAAATCTGAGTGGACTGAATAGGAAGATCTGCCCTTAATGTAGAGGGCACCAGACAATAACCCTGAGCACCCCCCACCCCAAGCATGATAAAGCTATTACTTTCACTCTACCTTAATAGGTGCGCCCTTCCTCTCCTTCCTCAAAATTCAAGGGTGCATAGCCTTTGGACTCTTGGCCTCCTCCAAATTCCCAGACCTTTGCTTGGACACACAGTTCTTGCAGTCAGTCTCCAGCTTACTGATAGACTGTTGTAGAACGTCTCAGCTTCCATAATGACTGGATTCCCTGGTAAATCCTTTACCTGTCAACTTTGTCTCTGGAGATCCTTGGCAAAACAAACAAACAAAAAAAACTTCCTGAATGCACCTTGCCTGGACTCTGATGACTGAATTAAATGGCTGGTGGCCTCAGACTTCCTGGAGAGGAAAGGGAAGCTGTGTTTGCCTGTGGTTTAAATTGTTTTACCTTTTGTTGCCAATATGTATCCCGTTCGATACAGTGTTGATGATATTTATCATTCTTTTTAGCAATCTACACCTGAGCCCTATGATAATGGAGAAGGCTCCTAATGAACCAGAACCTGTTTCCTGCTAGGATAACTAAAATTACCAGCTCTTCAATTCCCTGGCCTCATCCACAGCAGGACTGTGAATTACAACAAATTTACAAAACACTACAGCCACTGCTTTCTAAAGCTTCTAAAGTTTTGTTAGGAAAGGATTTGGATTGTTATTGCCCTAGACTTCGGTATGACTTCCCCCTCTTCCAGCCTTAAAGATCTTTCCCTGAAAGCACCCCCCACCCTGGCACCCCCAGAGCCTTCACACCTGCATAGATAGGGTGTCTCCTCCTCACTATGTGCCCCTAATTAATGAGTGGAGTAAGCAGAAGTTTAAAACTGAACTTCAGTTCCTTAAATGTCACTATGAAAACAACAAAGGATGAAACTGTCAGCTAACACATTGTAGAACGTGCTTGCAATCTCACTAAATTTTTATTAACTGTATTGCTGCAAAACAAAAACGAAAACGAAAAGTAAGCATTTATAGAAAATCAGTTTTCTGACTAAATTTAATTCCAGTGTGTTGATTTGGGGTGACTTCGATGTAGAACAAAATGAGGGTAAAATGTTTTACAAGGGCAAGAATGTGAAGGACATGGCCTCTCTCAGCCATGCTTGGACAGCAGCTGGGAATTCCTAAAGGAAACTGACTGTCTGATTGTTGTGTGTTAGAAAGGTCTGGGTACTGCCAGATAAATGTAACGGTAAGTTATCTGTGTACAGCAGGGCTGTGTTAGAGGAGATTCCCAAGCCGTCTATCTTGTTTCCAACAGCAGTTCTGCAGTGCTGTACAAGAGAGACAAAGTAAGATAAAGACCTTCTGGCTTGCGCTGGGATTTTTGACCATGAAATGTCTCTTGTCAAATGATAATGTATACCTTTCTGTACTTGTATTCAAATATTCTTGCTCTATTATCAGCGACAGAGGTTTTAAAAAATTAACATTTCTTCCCTTTTCAAGAAGATAGCCTTTGCCCGACTCCTTTAGTACAAGTGTGCAGTCAGCGCTGGAAGAACTCACTTCTGCTCCCCAGAGTTGATGAGATAGCCACTCTGCAATTAGCTATCTGTGGCTGTGATCTGGTTAACACCGCTCTCAATGTTCCCTCCGCGCCCAGCAGTGTCTCACCTGGGACACTCATTAAAGATGCAAATTCCTGGGCTGCAAGCCAGGGCTGCTGGAATGTAAGTCCCTGGGAATGAAGCCTCTGAATTTCATGAGCTCCATCTGCCATTATCATGTGTACTAAAGCTAGGGGAACACAGCCATCAAGTAGCCAGTTCTGCTAATAGGGAGTTAAAATCACTTGTATTGAACATGGCCTGGGTAACTCTTAACATTTGTCCCCTGGGTATGGTCTGGAGCTCTGGGTGTGTGTCCTAATCATCCAGGCAAATTAGAATCTCATTGGTTAATGTTTCTCATGCTGGTGGTCCAAACAGCACCTCCCACATGGACCTCCTTTTCTTTGGACACTTCTAACTTGTCATTAGTCACCATTATAGGCAGATGTGCTATGAGCCCACCACACACCTATCTCAATTGCAGTGGACAATTTCAGCTTGTGTGGGAGATGCTGAGCAAAGAGCTGAAGTCACTAAAATAAATTCTGTCAACTAGAATTCACCAAGATTCTGGCATGCTTTCTCCTTTTCCCCAGATAGCCTGAAATATATTATTTTATATTGTCTTTTTTTTTTTGAGGAGGAGGAAGAAGGTCAATGTCTCACTAGATACTCACAGGCTGGCTTTGAAGTCTCCATCCCTCAGCTCCACCCCACACCCCCAAGCGCTAAGATTATAAGTGTGCAGTACTATGAAATCTACTTTAACATAGTTAAAGGCTCAATGTAAAATGCAGTCTTCAATTGGCAAAAGAAACAAAAATTTCTCCTCACCACCAAAAGATAGTCAAAGTTATCACAGCAAGTGTTAGATAAATGGGTCTGAACCCTGGATAGCCCAAAGATACCTCATAGGTTACTCCCCAAGAGAAAAGGAGCTTTCAGCCAGGTCGTCAAGGGCTGGCATAAAGAACAGGTGAGAGCTGAAGCTTGAGAGAGACTGTGAATTAGGGACTGAGATCACCAAAGATGATTAGTTCTCTTTGAACTGTAAATACTGATAAATGATGTGTTGCCCTTAGTACACTTGGTATTTCAAAACCCACAATCAAAGCTCGAACTGAAATTTGAATCAGCCATTATCACCGGACACGTAGACTCAGAGGTGACTCTGAACTGGGGTGTGTGTGTGTGTGTGTGTGTGTGTGTGTGTGTGTGTGTGTGTGTGTAATGAGCACAGCAAGGGACGTAATCACTGGCCTTCAGCTTGGGACAATGTGGCAATTGCAGGTGGTGAAAGGGGGATTATCACCATTCTGGCAGCTAAGAGTCAGGTTGCTCCAGCTTTGTAAAGTGGGTCAATATTTGGACAATCGATTTTTTTCCCCTGTCCTCTCAGTCTCCAAGTGTTAAGGGAAAGGGTAGGAACTGTGTTGACTGTGAGACACCAAAGAGACAGGAGTGTGAGCCCGAGAACTCCACGTGGCCCCAACTGCTTTCTTTCTAGGCACACAAATAAGTAACCAGATGACGCGACAGGACCATATCAAGAGTCAGCACGTGTTGAACAGGGTTCTACCAGAGTCGCTTTATTCGTTATCTTCAGGGTTTCTTACCTAGAAATTCCATATTTCTTACCTAGAAAAATCAACTGAGAGACATTGCTCCTAAATATGCTTTATGTTTTGAGGTCTTTGTAAGTGTGAAAAAAAATAAAGTGCCATCCTATGAAAAAATTAACATACAAATTAATATGCTTTGGGAATTTTCTAGGCCATGTAAACTTCTCATGAGGAATTAACTTACCAAATGTTTTTTAAACACTCATATGCCAGGTAGGGGTGCACTGCTCATTTTAAAGCAGTGGTTCTTAACCCTCTGAAATGTTGTGCTGGCCCCCAACCATAAACTTACTCCATTGCTTCTTCATAACTATAATTTTGCTAGTGTTATGAACCATTGTGTAAATATCTGATATGCCATGTGACCTTATGAGAGTGGGGATAGAACCACTATTTTAAAGAAACTGACATTCCATGAATGAAAGCAGACACCTTAGTAAATATTTAATTATACTTAAAAAAAATGTAGTGTTATGATACAAGTATATAAATACTGTAAAAAAAATAATAAAGAAAACATTTGGAGAAAATTAAAATGAGTATAGTCTAGAATATCTTGTGGCTTAATTAGATAAAATAGTACTAATAAATCATTCTTAGTGTATATATCCAAACCACAATAAACAAACAAAAATAACAAAAAACATGTGCTTTATATAAAAAGTGAAAAGCAAAGGAAAAATAATCTTTGAAGGGAAATTTCATTTCACAGCTGGTCATTTCTAGATTTGATTACTGAAAAGAAAACAGGTCCTAGTAGAAATAATATATGAACAGCAGAGTGCTTCATAGCTATCAGCAGGAGTGGTGCTGGGTATGGGAGTCCACACGGCCAAGTTCTGTCCTGGAGGAACAGTAAGTGAATAATTATGATATACAAATGCTACACTAAGCACTGAAGGTTATTTCGAGTGTATGTGGTAGTGAGAGAAGCTAGCTCTCCTTGGAGAATACAAACAAAAATGACAGCAGTAATTATGAGTAAGGTTCAAACCCTTGAAATAGGAAGCAGACTAGCGCTGTGGTTGGTGCAAATCTGGCAGGTGTGGATTTGCATACAAGTAGCTGCTTCAGGTGCGGTAGGGCAGCACCTGCAGCCACAAACACAGGTGTTGGGCATCATTGTGAAAATTTAGCTACTAAATTACAGTCTCCTGTTCTTACCTTCCAAACGCTTTTGAGTGTTAACCTAGAGCCTTAGGCTCTATCCACCTTAAAAAGAACCTGGAATTTAAAACCAGCCAAGGGGCTATGAAACCCAAATAAAGCTAATTCCCATTGCTCACAGCTGTGATCATGGGACCACCCCACATTTACTGAATTAAACTCACCCAGAGTGGGGTCTGAGAAACTGCTTCCAGGTACCCAAAACAACTGAATGCAGTTTAAAAGCCTTACTCAGAACAACTCTGCCTTAGGTTGTATAAACATGTACATGTTGTTACAGGGATAAAACCATCCAAGAATGAGAGACTAAAAATATCTCAACTACTTTTTGAGTTAAAGTTACCACAGTTTTAGGTTAGATAAAAGGGCCAATCATCCTTTTTATAAGATCGGGAAATTATATAGAATATATATATATATATATATATATATATATATATAGCATATACATTTTCAATCCAACACGTGCACACACACATTAGTTCCTCCATGCCTATGAGGGAAGCACCTTCTCAAATCATCCACACAAACATTTTTTTCACAACTGTTTCTACAAGGCTAACTATAAATATCTATCTGTATAAAAAATGACTCTCAACTTTGTTTCAAAATTAATTTTTTAAACAAAAATAGCAAGTTGTTTTTTCACGAAATGTTTTTATTAAATATCTCTATTTAATGTAAATGTTATGTGTCACATCTTTTCTGTGGTTTTTAATTGTTGATTTTTGGTCATTTTAAACAGCCTAAGTGGCAATTCTCTCTGTGAAGTAATGATAAAAAGGTTGAAAAATAGCAAATAATCACAAATAAATCTTAGAGTTTGGGCTATAATAAGATCAGTCTTATAGTGACATTTTTATTTGCCTATGAGTATTCTCTTTTTTGATTTACAGTGCCTTCTCTGGAGAAGAGACATTTCCTGTCTTGTGCAGGCAGCGCTGCCCATCACCATCTCTTGCTTCTGTTTCTGTCATCAGCATGTGCCTTCTGGGGACGCCTGCTATAGTGAAGAAGCATATTGGCCAGGATTCTTCCTCTACCTTCAGTGACTTGGTGGTCAGCTGTAGAACCAAATGACATGGACTGAGGCAAGTTTAAGAAAGTAGTTTAAGAAATTGGAAGGATCTGAGTGGGGTGTGTTAACTTTCAGATTTCTAAAGAGCAGCCTGGTTGTGATGTCCAGCAAAAAGTTGGAAGGATACTCATCAACATGGCCAAAGAAATAGTCTCCCCATAGACATTTACAGCCTATGTCTGGTGCTTACATTCTGCTTCTGCTACATAATCATCTCAAACTTTTTCTCTAGGCTGGACATGACCAATAGCAATCTTTAATCAGAATAGTTGTGATCATCCCTACCAGACCTTCATAAAATTGGCTTGGGGGGAGGGATGAGCACTGGTTTCATCAGCACTGTAGCTACCCAGCAAACCCTCCAGCTGTATAACTAGCTACTCATCAGTTACCCCAAGTACTTTGGGTATCTACTTTTGAGTTACCCATGTTCTTAGAAGTAATCCCAGTAAATTCACTGATTCAGTCTACTCAACTTTGACAGAATCACTTCTTTTCACTTGCTCAAGGAAAGTCATACAACAATGAGATTGGAACTTGGCCATTAGCTCCAAAACACTTAATATCAAGGTCCTAGAATCAGTCAGATCCTTCTGGTGAGCTCACTGTCTCATGGCAGTACAACTTTGCCATTTGAAAAATAGCTCTTGATGCAAACATTAGTCCCAAGCTTCTTGCAATCTGTCTTATTAGCACCATTTCCAAACAACTGGATATGCAGACAAGCATTGGTGTTATAGCAGCTACCATGTTCCATGCTCTAAGACTGTTTTACATGTTATGAATGTGGTCATTTGTTAGATACAATTATCAGCATCTATTATTAACTCCCTAGTTTAATGCCCATACAAACTTTTATTAAGCCCTTAAATTTTTACACCTAGATACTGAAGCTTGGCAAGACTGATTGTCCTGCTCCAAAGTCAGATGGCCAGTAAGTGATAGGTCCCAGGTTTAAACAATATCTGCCTGGAGTAAGAGGTCTTAATAGATGGACATTCAAGGATAAAAACTGTATTTAAACTCTGAGCTCAGGAAAGAATCTGGGCTAGAATGCACACTTGCAAGACTCTCTTCCAGAAGGTCTAGAGTTAAATATTAAACTGGTACATGAACATGCAGCTTGAATTATTATAAAAAGAACTGCCCTTGATTTTATGTTCCATGGTAACCATCTTGACGTTCATAATCATTGAACAGTGGACCCTGCATTTTCATTTTACAATAGGCTTTGAAAATTATACATCTAGGTGGAGGACATTGCTCAAGGGATGTGACTAAGTTGAGAATAACACAAGATAAGGGACAAAATCTTGGCAAACTTAGCTGGGTGGTCACTGTTGGCCAAGGTAGACCTGTCCACTAAAAGTAAAGAAAGTAGAAAAAAAAAAACTGAATGGCAAGGGATATATCTGAAAGTAAAGGAAGAGTTTTAAGAAGGGCGTGCAAGCCACTGATTCTCAGAATGAGACCTTTGTCTTTTGACAGGTTAGAACACAACAAGGGATTCTGACAGTGGTCAGTTTGAGGCAAACCAAAAAGTCAAAAACTTGGATAGGGAAGGCCAGTGAGATTAACTGTGAAAGGATTCTGGTTATGACAGGGACAGGGGCATGGAAGGTGATCAAAAGCCAGGGGATACAGGTTATATGATACAAATCAAGATGTGGGTGCAGAGGAACCAGGGAAGTCAGAAAACAGGGATGCAGAAGCTGGTGCTCGGTAGCCTGCGTTCTTTTGCTGCCACAGGAGCAGAGCTCCAGATATGTAGTAAGAGGAGAGATGAGAATCTTCCCAGCTGGAAAGACAGACTGCCTTGCAGAAGAAAGACTTGAATATTGAAGTCAACTGAGCCTTATTTCTGACCACATCTAGTAATTTCTTCCACAGTTACTATGAATCATGTTTCTGTCTGTTTCTAAATCTTCAGCAGTATGTACAAAGAAGCCCGTCTCTTTATTGCTTTTACTCCAATATAAAGCTAGAAATTAAAAAAAAAAGAAGGAATTTTCCACTTAGGACATAATGGGAAACCCCAGTAAGTTTTGTTGTTCATTCTCTAATTATATTCATCCTGAAATTTGTGTCACCTCTCAGCAAGCTTAGTAAGTCCCAGGAATTTCCATACATATCATGTCATTGAGTCTTTACAAGATTTGTGTACCACTCCCAGAATCATATAGAGAAGAAAACTGAAACTCCAAGGGCTAAGGGATAGTTTTCAGGAACCATACATATCTACAGCCCCAGCATTTAGGGTCATGAGTCAGGAAGTTCAAGAGTTGTAGGCCAACCTGATCTACATAGTGAGTTCAAAGCCAGCCATATACATTGAAAGAACTTGGTGACATACACTAAACATTGCACAGATGGTACCACCTGATATTGGTAAACTGCTCTAAGGGGCAGATATTTGTGTGTCTGTCTGTCTGTTATATTCATGTTCATGCAAAACACATATACAGGTTAAACCTGCCTGTGCATGTGCATATAAGTTGATATCAGGAATCTCTCTCTTTCATTGTTCACATTTTTTTTTTAAAGACAGGGTCTCTCACTGAATCTAAAGTTCACTGTTTCCATGAGGCTGACTGGTCAGTGAGCCCCCAAGATCCACCCACTTCTATACTACCACAGAACTAGAATTATAGATGTTCACAGCTACACTGTTTCAGTTTGTTTTCTAGGGCTCTGGGAAAGACTATGGCCAAAGAAATTCAGGAAGGAAACATTTTTTTCACCTTACAGTTACCAGGTTACAGTCCATCACTGAGAGGAATCAGAGCAGGTGTTCAGGGTAGAAATTCAAGGCAGTTCTGAAGCCGAAGCTGTGGAGGAGTGATGCTTATTGGCTTGTGTTCCATGGCTCCCTCAGCCTGCCTTCATGTGTATAACCATCTACCCAGTGGTGGCACCTTCACAGTGGACTTAGCCCTCCCCCATATCAATCATTAATGAAAAGAATAACCCTGTAAACTTGCCCACAGGCAATCTGATGGAGGCATTTTCCCAGTGAGATTCCTCTTCTCTGATAATCCTTGCTTGTTTCAAGGTGTCAAACTGACAAAACACACACACACACACACCCCTAGCCTTTTACTAAACATCCAAACTCTGGCCCCTAGTTCCTGATATTCGTTAGCAACTTGAGTTCACCTTATAGAGAATCAAGGTGGCTTGTCCAAAGTCAGCCAACTAGTGAAGAAATTCATATTTTTTTAACTTAAAAATTCATGCTACCTTCAGAAAATCAGTTCAGAGCTTTCCTCTGGGGGATTATACTTTCTTGAAAATGCTCTCCCAGGAGGCACAGTCTGTAGACAGAGCTTGCTAAAAGGGCAGAAGGTTCAGGTGAGCTGAATTGGGAGTTTCTCTCAAAGACGGTAAAATGTAGACAAAAGAGAGAGAGAAAAGAAAAGAAAAACAAAAAATACAGAAGATTTGGATGCGCACAATAGTTGTTCTGTACGAAGCTGTCCAAGCCTGGAATTTGCCCATAGGCTTGTCCAGGTGGCAGCTGTAGAGCCTGAAGGGGGAAAGCAAATGCAAGACAAGCTTCTCACTTTTATGTAAAGCTAAGTGAAGGTCAGAACAAGGACAGGCATCTTCAGAAATCCAAGAGAGCCAGAAGCAAAAAGCCACGAAAACTAGGGAACCCTGAAAATCAAAGCTCCATGAAAAGTCAGACCCCAGAATGAAGCAAAACACGGAAGGACCTAGTCAAAAGTAAGTTGATAATTTTAAGCCTGTGCTAAATTCTTTTAAAAAGACAATTAGCTTAAATCTCCATAGAGTCTAAAGCCTTCAACACGCAGTGTGAACTGCAGGCAGCATCTTCTACATAAGCTTCCATTCAGCAGACTCAATGTCTCACAATGACTCATTTCTACCTCCATGGCCACATTGTGAGCCCCGAATCTCGTTCCATGGCTTCAAGCCAGAGTTCATCATCTTCTCCTAGCAGCTCCCACTGACTTCTTCTTCCTGAAAGCTTGCTGAATCAATCCCATGGGTTTTTCCAAAGTGAGAAGTATCTTCGACATGAGCTATGGCCTTCATTTTTACTGGAGCAAAGAAAAGATGCTAAGTTTATATATGAAACCATATGTTGAGTATGTGCATGAATGCGTGTGCACACATACATTCTCACACATGCCATGGCAGTTTATCTGAAGTTGATTTCCCAAAGGGATAACTCGAATTGGAAGATTTATCATGAGGAGACGACATGAGCGGCAAGCATTGCCAGAAGCATTAAAATGAGTGAGATGGCTCTGCCCCTGGCACAAGGCCACCCTGCTTAGACTGCAGTGCTATGGCAGGCCTACTGGCTCATCAGCAGCCCTCCAAGGCCAGCTGCTATCTGGTGGGTAAATGCATTCCTGTTTGGCATGTGTCCTCACGTTGTTGAATATTTGAAGTTTGTCATTTACCAAAGCAGACACAGAAGGATTCTATTCCCAGGGCTTGAAGACATGGCTGACGAGGCAGAATTCTCTAGCAACTTTATCTTACCCTATTCACAGGATTTAATCAGGCATATTTTTCCATTCATGTAATTTACCTTCCCCAAGTGGGTGTTTACAATATCTTAAATGTTTAGAGTGGTACTTCGCTTTGGAAAATAATTTGTCAGTTCTTTAAAAAGTTAAGCATAAACCTGTCAGCCTCACTCTTATGTGTTTATGCAAGAGAAATAAAAGCATATGTCCACACAAAGACTCATACAAGAATGCTCTCAGCAGCTTTGTTTATGGTAGCAAGCATCTAAAAAACCCCGACAACGTCCATCAACACACGAAGGGATAAGCAAATTGTGGTACATTCACATGATGGAATATTATTTGGCAACAAAAACTGATATTTTGTTGATCCAAAGAAACAATATACAAGAATCACAGAAAGAAGGCAGACTTCTCAACAACCCCTGCATCCCAGCAAAAAAGCAATCATGTTGCCTGGTTTAATGTATATAGAATATTATTATAAATGATGAGTTGACCTATAATGATAAGCATGACTACAGAAACAGATAAATAGATAACCCTGTTCATGAGCTCAGCCACACTGATAGTTTTACAGGTGTGTGCATTGTCTGCAGTTGTTTTTTTGTTTTGTTTTTGTTTTTTGTTTTTTGGGCCCACCACTCAGCTCCCAAATAAATACACAGAGACTTATTCTTACTTGTGAATGCCCAGCCTTAGCTCAGCTAGCTTGGCTTGTTTCTAACCAGCTTTTCTAACTTAAATTAACCTATTTCTTTTTAACTGTATTTTGCCTCTTGGCTTTTTACCTTTTAGCTTATGTTTTAGGCTTTTTACCTTTCTGCATATCTTTCTTTCTTCTTACTCCGGGGCTGGCTGTGAGGCTGGGTAGCTGGCCCTTATCATCCTCCTCTCCTCCTTTTCTCAATCCTTGAGCCTCTCTTGAATTAAATTCCTCCCCCTATCTATTCTCTCTCCCTGCATGTTCTGCTTATTTCTCTCTTCTGCCTTGTTATTGGCCATTCAGCTCTTTATTAGACCAATCAGGTAGTTTAGGCAGGCAAAGTAACACAGCCTTACAGAGTTAAATGCAACACAACTTCAACTAATATTCCATAAGACTTTTCAAAGCTTAACAATCCCACAATGTTTAATATGTACTGTTCTTTACATTTCATACACAAAAAATATAAATAAAATAGGTGAGAATTACCTATGCTTCATAAGAATTGTTTAATTAGAATACTGCAGTGAAGAGATAATGGGGTGCTGGCTCAATCAGTGAGGTGTTTGCTACACAACCATAAGGACCTGGATCCCCAGCATCCATGTGAAAACAAGCAGGGCATTGGTGGCTCACCAATTAAAAGCCCAGCCTCAGCAAAATGGAGACATAGATAGGGCTTGCTAGCCAGGTAGTCTAGGATTCAATGAAAAATCTTGTCTCAAAAAAATAAGGTAAAGAAACATTGAAGATATCTAATGTCTACCTCTGTTCTCAACTTGTGTGTATATGCATGTGTGCATGCTTGAATGTTTGTGCAAACAATTAATAAACAAGACCATGAATTTGAAAAAGAGCAAAGAAAAGAGTAAAAAAGGGCAGGGGGATATTGCACAAATTCTAATTGCTATTTAGTGAAAATCCAGAGCCAGATACTGGGGGAAAGCTGGAATATCACAGAGAGGAAACAGACCACAGTTAAATCTCACTCAGCCAACTTCTCGGGCTAAACAGGGTAAATGCTGTCTTCAAGAGTCCTCTGCCTGGCTGGTTGTGCCTACAGAATACCACAATGCCTACCTCCTCCTTCCTTAAGTATCTTCCCAGGCTCAACTCTGCATCATAATCCTAGAATTAGGATTAAAGGTGTGAGCTACTAGGTTTGGCTGTTAGGTTTTGAACTCACAGAAACATGGAAAGATCTCTGTCTCCTGAGTGATGGGATTAAAGGTGTGGGTCACCACTAGGCCATTCTTTATGCTGGGGTTAAAGGCCTGAGTTACCAACTATCAATCCTGTGCTGGGATTAAAGGCATGAGTCACCACTCTCTGACACTCAATGCTTGATTGTGGGTGATTCTGTTCTCTGATATTCCAGGCTGATTTTATTAAATACAAAATATATCACCACATAGATATAATGTAATTATATTACCAAATCAAAACTTTTTAAAAGTGCTATTATCAAATAGAAAAATTCTGGGGATTTTGTGAGGATTTGAGCTTCCATTAATATTTTTTCTTCCTCTGGTAGGCATCTAAACACTAAACACTAAACAAAAAGCAAATTAAAGATGACATTGAGAGAGGCTAATTCATAGATAATTCAAGGATAATTTGGGGTATCTCATCTTGGAAAGAAGGGAGGGTTTTGTATATTGTAAGGAAACTGGAATAAAGTGCACAGGAGAACACGGGATAGCGAGGAACTTGAAGCACCATGTAACACATAATCCTTTTTTTTATGAATTATTGGAATAGTCTTGATATGTGAATGGGGACATGAAGGAGGAAAAAACTGCAGAGGATTTCAAAATAATCACAGGAAACTAAGAAGATGATGATGCCTTCTTGCTGAGACAGAAAAATGTTCCTGAGTTCAACTAGCATGTGTCTTATGATGTGGTTTGTGATGTCCCCACACACCACGGTTAGTGACAGTTCAGAAGCACTGATGATGTTCTAGCACAACCAGCATCACCCTCAGAGGGAAGCCTATGTTTATATCCACTAATTAAAAGGTCTTTTAATGGTTATATTATTAACAGAGTCACAATTAAAAAACTATCTTCACAAGTTTTTCAGTCACTTTTATAGTGATATATATTGATGTGTCTACCATTTACATTCTTATACAAAGTAATTTCCTATCTTTACAACACAACTAACCACAAAATTGTAATCATTCCAGCTCCTGTTGCTTACAATGTCCTAAGAACTGTTTAGATATTTCCATATATTAACGAAGTCAACGCACATAGCAGTACAATTTATATGTTTCACAAAGGAAATTGCTGAAACAAAAGCTGTTAGGGACCTAATAAAGAAGCTAGGTTTCTAATGTCTCACTCCAGACTTGGGTCCAAGTCTCTGTAGCTTAATGCTGTTCATATGACATCACATTATACATGTGTCATATTCTCTTATAATTATACCAGCTAAGCAGGGATTATGAGATGTGATCAGAGAGCAACTTTCTTGCCAGTCTCCTTGTCTTTTGATATTTATACTGTAGGGCTCTAAGTGAAATTAGTATACTTTCATAACTTTACTAGTCATATTCAGTACTGTGGAATCCTACAGCCAGTAATGTCCCCATCTAATCTTGCACAATAACTAAAACTTAAGGTACCTCAGGACTTACTATTTTTGCCATTATAGGCTGAATGCAGTCTGTGGTCAGTAGTGAAGGAGAGTGTAAATAATCTTTCCTTTCTTCTTCCCAACTTTGCAGTTTTGCCCTGAATGTTCCACAATGCTAACAGGAGCCCCACAAAAGTGACAGGATCTCATGTAGTGGGGAAGGGCCCATCTCACTAGCAATACTGAGGTCCGAGTTTATTATGAATATAAAAGGAAGCTAATGGTCTCAAGGACACACTTGTGTGAGCCTTTCCAGTCTTTCTCCTACCAGGATTTCTCACCGTCCCTGTGACAATTCCAGATGGCCCCTAGCTCCTTCCACAACTGCCTGGATGTCCCACTGAGATTGTCACTCATTCTATTGAAAACACGTGGGACAATCCTGAACCAGTGTGGATCTAACTGACCCATATCTGATCTGGGAGAAATATTACCATGTTGCCTGAGCCGACCTGACCAACATCAGTGCAGCAGGCCTCCAACTCATCTACTGCTCCTTATCAGTCACCTCCTGTGTACTTGTCAAAGAGATTTAGGAACACAAATCTCTCATTAGTTAAGGTTCTCTAGAGTAACAGAATTTATACATACATACATACATGCATGAATGCATATGTGTGTGTGTGTGATTAATTGGAGTGGCTTACAGGCTGTTTACCAACAGAAAGTCTAAGAATCTAATTGTTTCATCCATGAGGTTAGATGTCTCAGCTGGTCTTCATAAACAGTGGAATCCTGAAGAAGTACGCTCCAATACGGGTGAAGGGATAGACTTGCCTGTGAGAGCAAGGGCAAGCAGGCAGACAAGCTTCCTCCTTCCATGTCCTTATAGAGGCTGCCAGCAGAAGTTGTGGCCCAGATTGATGGTGGATCTTCCTACATCAAAATATCTGGAGTGAAGGTGGGTCTCCTCAAGTCAAATGATTTAATTAAGAAAAAAAAAAATTCCTCACAGGTGTGGGAAGCCACTTGGATTTTAGCTAATTCCAGATTAGTCAAGATGACAATCAAGAACAGCCATGACAGCAACCAACCTAAACCTGCTATCTACAGGGGACACATTTCACCAGGCTGTTTAGACCCCTCACTTTGACTTGAGATGAAGAAACATCTCAACTCCACCATTTCCTTTCAATCTCATCCTTTCTATTTCTTTGGTTTATCTTTCTGTGAAGGGTAAGAAATGGAAATCAGAGTTTCTAATAATAAAATTCATCAAGGTTGCTAGCATGAAAACACTATTCACAGTTGATTGCGTTTCTTTGCACTAATGGGAAATATAATTTTTAAATCTTGTTTACAAAAGCAACAAAATTATAAAGTACCCCCAAATAAATCTAACTTAATCTTTATATGGTAGTTATGAGAAGATTAAAATATCATTGAAGAAAATAGGCCTCACTAATGTATAATTATGCCATATATAATTAGAAAGGCAAAATATCTACAAATACAATATTCCCCTTTTAAAGAAATTACTGTAGATAGTTTAATGTTATTTCACACTAATACAAATACATACACAAAATTAAATGGTTGAGACCTACAAAACAGTTCATTGTGGAACAAAAGCAAAGGAAACAGGAAGAGAAGGCGTGGCCTGCAGTATTGAAAGACTTAAGTCATAGGAGAAAGGGGGGTGTTTGTGTAGGAATGGGCTGATAACTAATGAACAGAATGGAGAGTCAAAAATAGATCAAAGAAACAAAGAGAATTCATTTGAATGTTTGGCGTTAAAAATAAGTTGGAGAATGATAAGCTATTCAATAAATGGCAACAAGAGGCAAAGAAAAGATAAATTCCAGTCTCAAAACAGTTGCACAGCAAACAGTACAAAGACTGTGACTAAAAGAAAAATTTTCAAAGGAAATATTGGAAACTACACTATTGGGGAATATGAAGGGCTCCTCATTAAAAAAAAACCCCACAAAACATGGAAAACTCTAACTCTGTTAAATGTACTTTTAGAGTGTTTTTGATAGGCCCACTGAATGGGTATCCCTATGGTCACACCCAACACTCCCATTCAGCTCTGTAAAGCCAGATGCATCATTGCTCCGGTCCCTACAGTCCTTCAAGAGAAGGAGTGACGTGAACAGGCGATAGAAACTGGATAAGCTTCACAGGGTAGGAATCTCCAAAGGTAGCAGTTTAGAATGACCTTGTTTCTCTGCCTGGGAGTGCTAAAAGGAAGCTAAAGAAATAAGCAGGATAATTCTGGCTTTAATAGGATAATGTACTTTTCCTTCCCAGGATTCCTGCTCCCGGCACAGTAGCTCGCAGGGAGGCATCCATGCTGCTCTATAAAAGGCTTTACTTTTTCTTCTCTTCTTCCTGCCTCCTTCTACCCTACTACTGCCTCCTCCTTCCCCTACTCCGTGCTGGCCCGACTCACACAGCACGGGGCTTCTTTTTCTTCCTTTCTTTGCCCCTTCTCTATTCTCGATCTTCCAGTACTGTTGCGATTTGCAGCTTGCTTGCCCTGCTTTGTTTTGTTTGTTTAACTTTTGTTAAAATTGTCTTCAGTAGTGGAGGAGGGATGGGCATAGATCTGTCAATCAAAAGATGTCATAAGAAAAATCAAAGCAACATACAGAGTAAAATGAAGATATTAATAGTTGCATGCACATGACAAACCCGTTCTAGATAGATAAGACAAAAAGCTTCTACTACATCATTAAGAAAAAAGCAGAAAAATAGTAGCAATGAATAACATAAAGAAGAGAAAACCTGGGTGGTCAACAAACCTGTAAAAAAATATTCAGCCTCCATAGTCTTTAAAACATAGGAAACATATTCTGTAACTAAACAGTTATCCAGGACTTAGCATTGGAGAGGAAAAGCCACTGTAAGCTTTCTCTCTCTCTCTCTCTCTCTCTCTCTCTCTCCTTAACTTTTTGTTTGAGACAGGGTCTCACTATGTAGCTCTGAAACTCACTATGTAGACCAGACTGGCCTTGAACTCACAGAGACGTGTCTGCCTCTGCCTCCGTAGTACTGTATTATGGGTACACACTGCCATGACAGGCCGTTTTTAAAAATATACAAGGCACATGGGACAGAATAGTGATCATTCTGGAATCTAGGTGGTAATCACAAATTTTTCTTATATCACATCACTTTTTAAACTGTTCTTTCTCTAAGCTTTTAATTTTAAATAGTTTACGTCATACAGAAATTGCAAAAGTAACAAAAAATTCTGTGTATACTTTGCCTATATTCTACAGATTTATTATAAAAGCACAACTGAGTGCCCAAATCAGGGAATTAATGATATTCCCTGTATTATCTAACCTGCAGGTCTTGTTCAAATATATCTGACCTTGCTAATTAAAACAATCTTACAACTCTGCAGTTCTTGTCATTTTTAGAGCAGACCTTGAGAGAAGGTGCTGTCAGCAGGAACGAAACTTCTTCCTGGGCACAGAGTAGCTCCAAACACAAATTGTGAAAGGAATGGAAAATATCCACAGAGACAGCTGACCTATTGGGAACTCACTGAATCTGGATTGACCCCTGGGGAACCCGCATGGGACTGAAGTAGGCCCTCTGAAAGTGGATGACAGTGTAATGGCATGGGCAGTTTGTGGGGCCTCTGGACATCAACTGGCTTCTTGGAGCCCATTTCCTATAAAGGAACCCCTTACTCAGCCTTGATGCGGGTGCGGGGGGAGGGGGGACCTTGGTCCTACCTCAAATGGATATGCCAGACCAAACTGACTCACTCTGGGAGTCCTTACCAGAATGGATGGGGGGTGGGGTGCCAAAAAGCTGGGGCATGACTGGGAAAAGGGGAGGGAGGGGGAACAGTGGTGGGGTTTGTTAAAAAACAAAAAACCTTTTAAGTAAAAAAAAAAAAAAATAGTTAAAATATACTTCTCTTTTTCCCAAAGATATTCAGGGCAGATGAAGGACAGATAATTGAAGTTTATTTTTTTTTAAAATTGAAGAGACAATCTTGCCCCTCCAGATCATCATATTTACACATATACCAAACAGAAAATTTTTATCAAATTTACTTTTAGAAGATACCTTATATTTTTATTACGAAAAATTTAGGACATTAAAAAGAAGAAGGCTTTACATCTTAAGGCAGAAGACATTGATTTTGTGGCTCCAGACAAAGCCTGAGCAAAACCCAAAAACCCAAAAGGCCACAGCAATTATTTCACTGTCTTGTTAACAAACATTTGATGGTCTCCCCCTGTCTCTCAGTTTCTCAAAAATTTTCTCTGTTGATACAACTCTTGTCCAGACACCTAATTAAGGGAGCAAATGGAATTTAGAGTGTTCTCCTTTATAGCTTGGCTAAGGAGTGAACACTTTCTGTCTCCAGTGTTTGGAGCACCTGAAGACTGAATTGGGGATGGGTGGTTTGTTGATGAGCCCTGCACTAGGCTGACTCCTGAGTGCTGTGCTGGGACCTCAGGGAAGACACAGCACAGGGCAGCTAGGCTGGTGCATGAGCCACAACAGCAGAGCAGAGGGTTCAGGTGGGGTCACTGCTCATTTGTTACCCTGTGAGCCCAAGAGCCAGCTCAGTGCCCAGTGTACACACAGCAGCTGCCTTCTAAGCTGTTCTCAAGATTTGTTGATAACCCTTTCACCTCTCTCTCTCTCTCTCTCTCTCTCTCTCTCTCTCTCTCTCTCTCTCTCTCTCTCTCTCTCTCACACACACACACACACACACACACACACACACACACACACAAACACAAACACACACAGAGGCACATGCACATACACACATCCAACACACACATACACACTTGCACACCCTACCAGACCAGCCTTGGAAACAGGAAAGGAAGCCAGCTGCAACAGGTTTGCTGGCATCCAACTTGAGTAGATGAAGCAACTTGAGCCAAAGGAGCACAAGTTGAAGCCTGTATTATAGCACTGGCAGAATCCAGACCGCAGTCAATAGCTCAGGAAAAAAACATTGGCCTGTGTCTTCTGGGGGTAGTGGGCAGAAGGTCAGAACACCTGGCAAATTGCTAAAGCCACTCAATGAGCAGGGCCTGTGAAGGCCACAAACCCAACCTCCAGTTCATCCAGGTACTACTACCTCACCTTATATGCTCACTGCTTCTATGCATTTTAGCAGACCTCAGATTTGAGGTTCCCCAGGGAGTAGAGATGGAGAGCCTGCATGCTTCCTGTGCAGAAGGTATACCTGCTCTGCATCCTGTAATTTCAGCAAGGTAGTGATGGAAAGGGATTTCTTGTGTAACTAACTATGAGGCCATTGACTAGTCTCCAGGGACAATGATTTATGTTGAAAAAAAATGCTATAAGTTTGCAAAATGGCTCACATCAGAGGCCTTCAAAGCTTGGAGGTGGGGGATACAACAAAAATTAGGGTTTAGTAGAAACACAGAAGGGTTGAGAGGGTGTTAATTTATCAATCTGGAAATCTGGGACCCTGTCAGAATCAGTAGCTGTCAAATCAAGTGTGCCCTCCAATTAGAATACTTACCTAATAATGATTCAGAAGACCCTTCTCTGAGTTCAACTTATAAAAATTCATAGGGACACAAAGCAGGAAAGGGCATTTTGTGCTGCAATAGGGAAAAGAAAATTTAATACATATTTCATCCAGCACTTGTTTACAATGGATTTAAAATTAGGGGCTTTTGAGAAGTGTTGCTAAAACTGAAGAAAATATAACTAGAAGTATAATAACTGCCAGTGTGACACAGAGACATTAGGCTAATAGGATAGTCATAATATTTGCTGTCTTTTGCAATCCTCAGGGCAGCCACATGAGATAGCAACTGTTATTATGCCCATTTTATATGTAGGGAAGCTGGTGCTTGGAGATGTCAAAAATAGTTCCTCAAACAGATTCATTTTCAGTGTCCAGTCAGCCAGGGTTTCATCAGCGTTCCCTGTGTTATTGCTAAATTTCTTAGGCTTGTGTCTCTTTGAAGATGCTTTCCTCTTTTCAGCATCACACTGTCACATTCTTTTTGTCAAACACCCCAATCCTGCTAACTGTAGCTCTTCTCTGATAGTGCATTACACCATCCACTACCTTCATTATGCCCTAAGATATCTGGATGCTAAAATCACATGGAATTAGCTCGTCATCTTCTGTCTTGAACCATGAGCATCCACAGGTACCAACTGTATTAGACAGTTGCTAAATTCATATTTTGTGGACTTTCACAGAATTTACTAGAAGCTTGAGGAATGGAAAAGATGCTAATGAATGGCTAGAGAAGTAAGGAGTTGGGAGAGTGTTTGCCCATTGTGCCCTGTGGCTTGGATTTGATACCCAGCATCATGGAATAAACTCAGTGGTTGTGTATGTCTGTAATCCCAGCACCCAGGAGTTGGAGACAGCAGCATCAAAGTTCATAGACATTCTCATCGAATAACAAGGTTGAGAGCAGCCAGAGCAAAAAACAGACCCTATGTCAATCGAAGGAGGGGAATGTTAATGGAGACATCTTACAAAGCAGCTAACTCATCTGGAGATTATAATCTACCAGTCTTGGTAAGAAAACTCGCAAACAGTGTTTATGGCTCAAGATATTTTTTTTCCAGTCTTAAGTATTAAAGCTAGATTTTCCATACATGTTAATTAGGCCCTCTACCACTGAGCTATATCCTCGACTCATACTAGAAGAAATAAATGAAAAATATATAATGAGTGGCCTGTATATAATGAAATATACATCTTATAAATCATTTATTTGCCAATCTCTGCTTAATGAACCCCTGCTTACCCACAGTTAATGGCCACATGTACTTACTCTAAGAGAAAGCAATGATTTGAAAAATGAAGATTGATTGGGCTGCAGTATCTCCAGAGACACCTATTTATCATCATCAATGACCCTGGAACTATAAGCATTTCAAAATCATTTACAGGAATGAAATTCATTATTCACAAACTAATGGCAGGTGTGTCAAGGATGTGAGGTCTTGCTGTTCAGCATTTCCCCTCTCCTGCCTGCCTGTTGCTCAATATAGTTCATATCTCCAAGATCTTAGGTAAGCATTTCTCACAGTAAATTAACACAGAGAACTCTCCACACAGTCTTCAGAGGTCCTGTGACAGCCCTTGACCACTGAGCTCTTTCAAATGTCAAATAAAAGATCAAAAATAAGTTTATTTGTTTTACCTTGGTTTAAAGAATTTCTTCAGAAGCAATGTTAGTAAAATGGGTGGATATGCCTATATGAGCAACTGAAGTACAGCAAGATGCACCTTTGGAGAGATGTTATCTGTGCATGTTTTTAATGTGGCTACTTCAGTATCTTGTGGGCTATAAAACAGCGGGCATGCTAAAGCAGGTGTATGTTCAGTGAGTTGTAACACCATCGGTTGCTAGTCTCACACCTCCCATTGAGTCTACATAGGTTGAGATTTTTAAGTGTTGGCTTCATATGTTCCTCAAATGTTTCTTTCTGAGAACTTCCTTCCTCACCTAACAAAGCCACTCCATCTATATTGTAGCTACAAATGTATAGCAAATTTGATATCAAGGCAGCTGGGTAAATGACTCAGATCTTCCTGCAACAAGAATGAGAACACAAGTGGAGATGTCCAGCATCCACATGAGGATGGTGCTGGGTGTGGTAGCAGCATCTGTAACTGCAGCATCACAGGTGGTAGCAGGTGAGTCATGAAGACAGGTGATCTTAGGGTCTTGTTAGTTCAATGAGATACCCTGTCTCAAAAAAATTAGTTGGAAATCAACTAAGAAAAGCACATAACGTAAGCTTTGGACCTCTACACTCACACATGTAAACTCTCCTACACATACAAGTAGATGTGGTAATATATTATATATTTAATAAAACCAGTCTGGAATATCAGAGAAGAGATCCACCCACAGTCAATCCCAGAGGGACACACCTTTAATCTCATATCACTTGGGAGACAAAGATTGTTCTGGATCAGTAAATTCAAGTCATAACAGAACAGTGGTAATTTACACCTTTAATCCCAGCACAGGGATCCAGAGGATTTCTGTGAGTACAAGGCCAAACAGCCAGGCAGTGATGGTGTAAGCCTTTAGTCCCAGCAGGTAGACACATAAAATTATGCACACACACACACACACACACACACACACACACACATACACACGGCAGAGAACGTCTTTAATATTCAAAGATATGGCAGGTTTAAAATTGGGTGTGCATGACTTTTATATTGAACTCTATCTAGAGAAGCATATAAAAGGGAAATCTGATTTTGTTCAACATTAAAATATCTACATGAAATATTATCTCCCTGCTATAGATAAAAACCGTGTCTTTTAAAAAAAAAAAAAGTTAAGAACAGCATAGGGAAAACTGTGTAAGAACAGTTAATCCTAGGGAAAATGCTTCCCACAGTACACCTCAGGGTCAATGCTTCCTTACTCATTTACTGCCAACTGTCAGTCTAATTGTGAACAGTAGATTAGTGTTGTGTGTTGAAGCTTTGTAGTTCAAGGCTGTCCTCAACTTGGCATGATCTAAACTTTAAAAGCAAAAAAAAACCAAAAAACAAAAAACAAAAAAACACCCAAAAAACCAAGTGAATATCTGTTAAAAAAAACAATCACTTTAAAAAGTGATTCTCAACACCCTAAGTGTCTCAGGAAAGGGGAGTGGGCAAAGCAGTACTAGGAGAATTAGCTCAGTGGAACTCTGTGGGTATAAGTTGCAACAAAAGAATTTTCCCAGCAGCAGGAAGATATTCATCATGTTATATAAGTGGTATTATAAAACAGATAAAACACATAGTCCAAAAAACAATAAGCAAGTCCTCTGGAACTATGTTGATGCTGTAAAACTCGAGATTATAAATCGTGTTTACACAAGACTAAGCTTGAAAGAAATAAAACTGCTCTAAGTAGGGAAACATATTAAACTATGTGTTCCATCATAGACTAACAGGAATGTAGATCTTTGGATTATGGATTTGGCTACCCATGAATACATCAAGTGATTCAAAAATGGTTCTCCTCTGTGCAAACTCTTTTGTGAACAGTGTCCAGAGTTGAACTCCATGAGTCAGAACCACTGCTTGCATTTCTGCCCCACTGAGAAGCTGCCCTTTGCCTATGCACATGGATAGAAACTGCCCAGCCAAAACTCCCAGGGCCAAGCAACTAGTCTAATGACCATGAGATATGCAGGAAGCAGTGATGAGCACCAAGTCCTTGTCATAAGGAACAGCTGCCAGCCAGGTTGCTGAGAGGAAATTGGGGGGTTGATTCTATGAGAGTAACCAGAACTATTGCATGAATTCGATTTAGTATTATAATAAAAACCTGGAACCAGATATTGGGGAAAGCTGGAATATCAGAGAGACAGGGAATAAACCACAGCTAATTCTCACCCAGCCAACTCCTCAGGCCAAACAGGCTAAGTCCTATCTTTATAGGTTCTCAGCCTAGCTGGTCACCCAGACAGAATCTAAATTTCTGCCTTCTCCCGTTTTATATTTATTTCCTTACCCAGCTATTTTACTTCCTGGTCAATTCTCCCAGAGCTAGAATTAAAGAGCTACCACTGCCTGGCTATTAGGTGTTGTAGTATGTTTCTGGCCTGGACTTTCCAGTCTAGGTCAGAGGTTTGGACCCACTCCCAGCCCCACTGCCACTTTTACCGGCAGTCTGGCAGAAACATTTGTAGTCACACAGAGACACACAGACACTTATGTTAATTTTCTGCTGATTGACCTAGAGTCCAGACATCTAACTTGCTAAGGCCTTCATCTGCACTCAACCCATCTTGTTCAGCCACTCAGCTCAGTGCCTTTTCCCAGCAACATTTCCTCTGCATCTCCTGGCAGCTCGGGTGACTCTATGACATCTGTCTCTTTTCTTCCTGTACTCAGAGTCTTCTTAGCCTGGTAGCCCCGCCCACACTTCCTGTCTGCCTTCAACCAATCAGCATTTTTTTAAACCCATAAGCAGGACAATTATTTACCATATAATACTACAATTAGGCATTGGACTCACAGAGATCCAGATGAATCTCTGTCTCCCAAGTGATGGGATTAAAGGATCACCATTCCCAGACTTTCATAGCTTGGCTGTGGGTGATTCTGTCTTCTGATATTCCAGATTATTTTTATTATATATATAATATATCACCACACAGAACTATAAGACTTCAGTGTAAAATGTTACATTTTTTAACATACTGTACTAACTCAAACATTAAAACACTGTATACAGAAAGTTATCAGAGCACATCTAGGTCGAGCTAGAATGTGTCCTATGGAATCAGTTCTTTGACTTCTTTGTGAATAATCAATGTTCCTTTTGTAGTAAAGGAGATAAGGGTAAACACCCATTATTTTCCCTGAAGAGGCAATGGTCATGTAACAGGGTAAATGGTGACCCCTGTCTAGCAAATTATATGTCTATATTCTATTCCCTGGAGCCTATCAATGAAATTTTATTTTGAAAATGATCTGGATGTAATTAAGACCTTTGTATGAGATCACCCTGAATTACATTTAACAGACTTGTAGAGAATGGACTGAAGAATATGGGAACATTTGGAGACTGAGTGGAGAATAGTTATGATGTCTTAAGCCATAGTACACCCAAAGCACTAGAAGCTGGACACAGTAAAGAACAGAATTTCTCCTGGAACCTTTAGAGAAAGTACAGCTTTGAAGATATTATCACTTTGTCCTTCTGGTTCTCAAAACTGTCATGACAAAACTGTGTCTCTATTGTTGTGAGCAAGCAAACTTGAGTTAACATTGTATGGTTGTAATAGGAGGCTAACACTGGTCAGTAGCATCATGCCTCCTCACTGGGTTTCTGGAAACAAACTCCTATCACAAGATACACAAATGCACCTCTGAAGATGGCTAATAATATTTTATTACAAAATTATGCCCTCAAACAGCTACAAAACAGCTTCTCTACTTAAAGTGGAGTCTTCATGATATCAAAATTAAATAAAAAAATATTTATGTAACCCAAGTAAACTAGTAATCTACAGAGAATAAGGTCATTTTGTTGGGACAATAGCCTGAGTTTCATATGGTTGCTTATCAAGTCATGTAGAGCCAGAATTCACCTCGCCTTTTAAATCCTATAGGCCTTTCTAACTTCTTTTTGAAAATACAATATATTTTTTATTAACTCTTTTAGAATTTTATTCATCATATTTTTATTTTATTTGTTCACTCTTTAACTTCTTTGAAGGCTCCTTTGCCCAGCTAATGTATGTGTGCACTTTTACTTCTCAGTCAGCGATCTAGACTTTAGGATTAAAAGGTGGTCATTATCTCTCACAAAGCTTGCTTTCAAACAGAAGAAGCAGGTGGAACCAAAGAGTTATTAAGGCAGATGATGAGTGCTATACTAGAGACAAGCACACTGTTCTGTTTTGGTTGTCTTTTTGTGGTGCTACAGATCAAACCCATGGCCCTGAACTTGTTAGATGCTGCTTTAGTGTTAAGCCATATCCCCAACCCACAGCTCTATGGAATGAAGTAAGAGTATTGGTTGTACAGGAAGTATTTTTCTAGTGCTAAGTACTCTAATTATAACTTTGTGTTATATCCCTGTTAATGAGGGAAAGACTGGTCAAGAGTCACTCTTCTGAGTCACCTTCTCTGACCTCACATCTTCCATGTTTCCACTGGGCCACCGTTCCAACTACTATGTATGTTAATGTTTGATTATCTCTCCCATAAGCCTTGATTCTTGAAACCAGAGAGCTCTACAAACTGAAAAATTCCCATCCCTGTGGCCACCTTGGCTCTCATATCAGCATCAAGGACCAGCTCTCTTTGGACCAATCAGTCTTTGGATGATTTTATCTCTCTAATCCTTGACTTATTCTTCTATACAATGGATGTCATAAAAAGACTGCAGTGTAATTATTTACTGTGATTTTATTATAAACCTTGTATTTGTTTCATGAAACTCTCCTCTGAGCCTGTAACAGGTTTGTAAGAATGCTTAGTTTAAGTGTAATTGAAATGATTGAAATAGGACCAAAATAGATTGCTTTTACTTTGCAAGGTCTGTGTGAGGTCACCATACAGGTAAATATGCCACAGTTCAAAAAAAACAATGAACAAGAAACATACCAGCCGTGACCAGCATGGCATTGGATGACACTCAGTATCACTCATCAGTCATAAACTTTAGTTGATGTGACATGCTGGCCTGGATCCAAGAATCTCTGCAGTTTGATCAGACAATGATGATGAACAGCGATGCTCAGGTACCAAGCACTCTCAGCTTACAGACATGCTATTCCCCTGGCTCCATTTCCTCCAAGAAAGGGACATTCCAAACTCAGCTAGACCATGAAAACACTACCAGCAGGTTTCAGGAGGAGGGTGTTGACAGCATAATTCCTGCAGACAAGTTAGTAAAAAGGAAAGTTTTGGACAATTTTGAATTTCTTCAGGGTTTTTTTTTTTTTTTTTAAATGTGAACTATGATGAAAAACATTATGATGTGTAACTACTTGACAAGGTCAAGAAACCACAACGGTTCCTTCCCTTGTTGCTTCAGCTCTGAATAAATGGAAGAAGGCTTTCAGCTCTCACACAGCAACACCACAGATCATTTCAACAGGAAGAACTGCCACAGTTCCTAAGCTTGTCCTAGAGGGCTAGGAAAGAACTTGAGTGTGGACAGCCGGGATGCCAAACCAGCCACATTGATGTAGCCAATCAAAGAGAAGTTTCCTGTCCAAGAGACTCAGAAAGCTAAGGCACATTACATAGATTTGCCAGGAGAATGTTGGGGTGTGACCCACATTGTAGAGGACTGCAGACATCTGTCATGTTCCAGATGAAGGCTCTGTGGTACCCACAGGAGAAGTCAGCATAAACATCATGGTCCAGCAGTAAATGTCTTCATTTTGAATTCTGTGTTCAACTTTAAGACATTCCCTTTTAATACTCTTAGAGGGTCTTGTCTCTTCATAAGCAAAACTGAACTTCTCACGTAGTGTTTTGCAGAAGTTCAGCATCCTTCTAAATAATTTGTAACAAGGCAATATTGACACCTAGCTCATTCACGGAGGAGTGACGAAGCTAGGGTATGGGGAGGCCTGACTGCCGGTCACTCTGACTGACAGGGAAAGTGGCTCTATGTAATACATCAAGGTGCCAACCACCGTAGAGAATTGTAAAAAGAACTGAACTGAATTTTAAGCTAGTGTGAAATCTTGGCAGAAAACATTTTAATAACTAATTACCTCAGGAGAATTTATATAATGATTCCATATTTCAAAATACAAAATGTAACACAGCAGATTTTATGTGTCTGGGAAGGAAGGGCGTGATCTCACAACCTTTAGGATCTGGGTCATAAGCCTTACAGGGCCACATGGATCCTTGGGGGTCTGGGTTATGGCTCAAAAGAAGATTACCACAGTTTCTCTGTCAAACCATTTTATCAGGTGCTTTCCTGCTCACCCATAAGTAGAATGGTTGCCTGGGTAAACAAAGGGTGTGTGTCATTCTTTCAGATGCATGAAATGAAGAGATGTCGTCATTGGATTTTCTTCTGGTGATTTTTTTCCCAACTAGTCTTGAAATTCCTGTGCATTGTATTTTGGGGGTAAATGAAGTAAGTTTGTCTAGGTATGGCGCTGTTGGTTGATTTTTCATCTACCAGTGACTTGAGGGACTTGCCCACATGTCTGTATTTGGATGGGTAATGTGTCTCATTTCTCTACCTTTCAAGTTCTCACTTAACGCATGTCTCTTTTCTGCTTCCTTTGTCTTTCTGGGCCCTGCATTTTGATGCTAAGTATTGGAAGTACAGCAGGCAGGTGGTCCTGTTCTAATTCCCTGAGGGACCTAGTGCTGGGAGAGAATGGTGGTTGGTGAAGGCCATCAGCATTGGTCTCTATAAGGCTGGGGCATTTATCTGCTATTTCTTTCCATTGCTAACTAAATGCTTTGCCAGTACAGCAATATCTCAGAAACAAATTACACCAGTGTGTTGCTGCATGCATACAGTACCACGTCTGACTTCACTCTAAATGCATCAAATATTTCACTCCTCAACTCTCACTCATGTGCCTCCTTCCCCACAGTCTATTCAGTGTCTTTGTTTGGCATAATTCTACAAAATTTATGCTATCCACAACTGGAATTGTTCAGCTCCAGGCATGCCAGTATTGATTTGTTTCTATTGGTAGCTTGTCCTAATCTGTGAGTAGAAAACAGTATTTTGCAACAAAATTATTGTGTAGTGCATGCTGTGTGTAGAATTTAGAAAGACTTGATTTAAAAATTACATTACCCTCCCACCACACACACACACACACACACACAACACACTTCAGCCAAATCCTTAGCCACTCTCAGATGACAGTGATACCACTTTTCCTTGATGGCCTTTTAAACTTTGCTTGCCCCTAAATTTTATTTTATTAGGAATCCATTTTCTACCTGGCCTTTTCTAACAGGATTGTTTTTTCTAGTTTGAGTTGTTCCTAAACAAAAGGCTATATAGTTCCAGAGAAAAACAAGCATTAAAATAGATTGATACTTTGGTAAATTAGAATTTAAGATGGTCCAAGAATGGTAAGGACTCAAAGCAAGATCATGAGATTGGGGTAGGGCAGAGAACCAGTGAATTTAGTGGAATCTGACATAGTGACTCTGCAAGAGGAACAACAGAAGGAGGGGGTGACTAAGGATCCTGATTATCGGGTGCAAGGAATTACAAGGAACATGTGGAGGGTAGGTGCAGATGAAAACTGCAACTTAGATATTTCAAAGTTGAGGTGTTGGAGAGACACTGGACAGGTATTCACTGGAGATAACTACACAGAACTGGAGACAGTCCTATGCTCCGGAAGGGACCTGTTCTGGAACTGAGCAAGATCAAGGACAACAATACTGAGACTTTGACTTCTGGCTCTCTCCACAACTGTTGGTGTTGTCTCTGGTGGAGGTTGAGAGTCCCACAGAGCCAGGATGCTGCCCAGGGTAGAACCATGCAATCCATTACCCACTAGATTCAGACATACACTTTCACTCCCCATAATAGATCCTCCAGCCTTCTAGAGGTGAATGTTTGCCAATATTGACCTGAGGCACCGAAAAGAAACATCTAAAACTCATGACCTGAATAATGCTTATATAATAAACACAGGTAAAACTGAAAATGATTCTACCTTGGGAGTCCTATAGCAAATCTCCTTTAGACAGTCATCATTTAAAATTCACCATCTTCAGTCAAAAGTTCCTTTCAATAGGAAAAGCTGAGATGTAAGCAAGGAGAGAGATGAAATGCTACTCATGTTACTTACTAATAAGCCAGATTATATAGAACAGAACCTAGAAATAAAGTCTGTAGACACTAACAGCACAGTTGGGGATCTATAGCAGATTTGGTGATCTTTCAAAACCTGGACCAATCCATCCCTCCACACGAGGAGGGAAGAGTTTGCAATCAGATTAGTATTCAATTATTGTCTTATATTATTAAAAATAATATAGATTCTAACAAAAAACAGATAGCATGATGAAAAAATAAAAATTTTGAACATTCATAGTTTTTACATCTAAAGATAAACACTTCCCTAAATAGCTTTTGCATTAATTCTTAACAGAGATAAAGACCACAAATATAGGTTGTAGTTATCAATACTGATACTTTTTTATTTTCTGCCTGGATAGAAAATACTCCATACTGGCTCTTCTATTAGAATATTAGGTGTCCAGATAGTGACCCTGTTTCAAGAACCTGTAGAACTTTTTGCACATGGCTCCTAGCTAGACTACACTAGACCACAGGTGAAGGGTTTGAGGGTTCTAAGTCAATTCCTCTTCTGCCACGAATCTCCCCTTCTGGATCCAGTGAGATATTAAGAGTCATGCCACAAGATTCCATTATGTTAGAGGATGCTGCGTTTAGCTTTTCCTTCCTTCATAACGTCCACTAACAAAGCTAACACAAAGCTCTCATTCTTTGAATTGCTTCTATGAGCTATTTAGTCATAACAACAAAAGCAACTAATGTGTTTATAGATATAAATACAGATGCAGTTATGTTTGTGCATGACTGTTGGCCAAGCTACTGCACATGACTACAGAAACTGTTCAGAATAAATGTTTTATTTTATTTTATTGGGTAGAAAGGCACACACTGATTCATTCATAATTTTGCAAATTAAGACCTACCTTACTTCATAACAAATCCTTCCTCACTTAGGGTTGAAATCCCCCTTGGGTGTTCTCTACTGGTCCAATGTGCTCTTCTCTCTCTGGCTTTCCAGTGAACCATTCCTCTGTGGGTAACCCAGTCCAGGAAGACCTCAGATTTTCCTACCACAAAGAACTGGCTGCACCTTGTGTTTGGGCCTAAGGGAACAAGGTCTACTAATGTCATTCCAGTACATTCAAGCAGCCACTGCAATTTCTTTTTACCCTCTTGGACTCAGGCATGACCTGCAACATCATTTTCAATGGCAAATATCCTTCCCCAAATGGAACTGCTTAGGGTCTTGAAAGGGATGACAACAATAGTACTATGAACAGATCGTAGTTGACAGTGTTATTTATACAGCTGAAGGCTGAGAATCAATCTTTGATGCAACTTTTGGAGGTGAATTTTTGCTGTTATACCTATTTACACATGAGGAACCCAGGACTGAGGTACCTGAAATTTGACCCATGTCAAAGGTTGCCCATCTCCTTACTGAGATAGTGCTACGAAGCCTCTGTGTGTGTGGGGTGGGGGAACTTAATTGCAGGAAGATTAGGAAGCACTCATTGCATGACCTCTAGGCCCTAGATTATATCTCAAGGTTTCAGTTTTTTCTGGCTAGGAAATAACTGTTAGCAGCTCTGTGGAAGAATCTTGAGCAAGCAGGTGAGAAGCTTGTCTACCACTCACAAGCATGTGTCAACAGAAGGTGGTGAGATGGGCTTTATAACCTTAAAATGGCATCCTTCTTCCCAGAATGCATGAGAAGTTTGGCTCTATTTGATAATGACTTGGACCCTGCAGATTCTCTATATATAATGATGTGAGTGCTCCTCTTCTGGGTGCTGAAACTTTCATTCAGGGAGGGGGTGCCTGCACTATCTTGAGCATTCCTTCCCTCTAGGAAAGATTTGATAATTCCATTGAAAGACTCTGGGTTAGGCTCACGTGTACATTTATTCTGGTATTACTGAAATAGATTGGTTCATAGAAAACGGCTTCCTATTCCCAGAGATAATTCTTTCATAGATAGATAGCTTGTGAAGTTCGGTTTTTATTGTTTTTTTTTTTTTACTTTATTTATTTATTTGCCTTGGTATTTGCCTGGAACTGGAACTACAGACAGTTGTTAGCCGCCATGTGGGTGCTGGGAATCGAACCCGGGTCCTCTGGAAGAGCAGAGGGTGCTCTTAACCGCTGAGCCATCTCTCCAGCCCCTCGGTTTTTATTAATGTTTCTGATATCCTTTTTCCTGTCTATCAGGGGGTTGACACACTGAGTATGGACCCCATTGTTCCATGTTTGTGGAAGTGTGAACTTCGTTCTCTTAAATCCTGGTTTGAAAAGGAGCAACAGGAAATTTTAGAAATATTAAATAAAGAGTATAATAATGTCTTGTGTAGCTCTGCAAGGCAGTATCCAAAGTGCAGTCTTGAAACATGTCACACACTTAAGTCACAAATGTTCTTATCACTTGCCCCAAATTCATGTAATAATGATTCCACGAAGAAGATATATGAGGGTAGACATTTGGACATAGTTACCTATACCACAGTACTAGAAAGGAGGGTGAAGAAGGACACAATAACAGGGGACATGTGAAATCACCATTTTCTCTACATTATATAGTCCTGTGCGAGTATCTTCAGCAACACAGAGTTAAACATTGGTTTTCCATTGTAGTGAGAAGGAGGTAAGGTGGTGAGGAGCACTTCATAAAACACAATCCTTTTGTTTCAGCTATATTATGTGAGGTAGCCTTTATTGTTCCTGTGGATCAGCGGCAGCAGCATTTGCAAAGGCAGCTTAAGAGAATAGAGAAAGCCCATTTCGTTGGAAAATGAGATTAGAGATGGGCAGAATTTTAAATGATACATATTACCAAAGGACAGGATGGTATTGAAGGCTTCTAATTATTTAGGGGCAACAGTGCGTAATCAAGCGACAGATTGAAAATAGCAAATAAGCAGGCTGGCCTAGGCTTGAGAGTGGGAAGGCAGGTGCAGCAGAGAGACAATGGGTAGTGATGGATTCATGCCCAGTGTGGCTAAGAAAGGAACCAAAGCCACACCTAAGGATTATCAGGAAAGAGGGCAGGACTCAGGGCCTGGTATGCTGGAAGGAAAAACATCAGTGCAGTGGTAATATGGACAGAAGACAGCAGAAGGATAGAAATTGATAAGCAATTCTAAATCATAGCACAATGTGCTAAAGGAGATGAAGCTTAAGTTGTTAAAACCCAAAGTGAACTTACCAATGGAAGTGGCTGACCAAATGGGGGAGAAACACGAGAAAAAGATGCTAACATTTGGAAGTGAGTTTATTGATTACTGGTGTCAAAAATACCTATGATGATGCTAATGGCTTTTTCTCTGGTTATATCCTATCCTTGTTTTTGATGTCAGAGATCAATTCCAATGCTTGAAGAACAGGAAAGATAAATGTGTAGACAGAAATCTGAAAGTCATCATTGAATATAGAAAATGGCCAGATCTCTGTACCCATCCTAACTTCTTCATGTTATGACAATGTGCACTTGTTTCATTTACTCCTCTTCATTGCTTGCAGGAAAGTCTGCGACTTGCTGTCTTGGTATCCTATCACAAACGTTCATAGTGTCATGGATCAATAACTGTGGTGAGTAGTTCCACTACACCCTCATATGTTCATATTCTGCTTGTACAAAAGCTTGTACTGATGCTCAGATGTCCATCTAATAATTGTATGTGTGCTCCTTTGATCTCCTACTAAGCTAGAAGGTTTGGATTGCTTGAGAAACTAGGTTTAGATAATAGTAGGCAGGGACAAATCTCACGGAGGCTCCAAACATCCTCCTTCAGTGCAAGTCCCAGATGGCCGTGAATCCCACATTAGAGAGCCAGCTTCTCACCTTACAGATAATCTCTGACCACTAACAGTGAGAGAAACAGGGCCAGGATTCACTAGACCACAAACCTATCCATGCATCCTTAGTCCTCCACATATACCCATAGTCCTATCAAACTCTTTAAGATTAATTTACCACATATTTTTGTTCTTGTGAAGGCAAACACTTGAATTAATTCATAAATAATTTGCTTCCTGGTTGGGAGGTACTCACTATATTATAGGATAATATGTCCCGAATGCTGGTGATTTCTAATCCAGAAATGAGAAGTGATGTGGTTCTGATAGCATTCCACACTGACTGTAGCCAACCTCTGAAATTGTTAAAGGGTTGGGAACATTTCTACTCAGTGAAGGGACATCATGACAAAAAGGCCAAATTCTTGTAAACACTGGAAGGGCAGGCCTGGGCTGGACCGGGCCAGGCCATCTTCTCCTTGGTGAGCTCTGTGTTTAGAAAGGGAAGGAGTAACAGGGTTGGGGTAAGCCCTGGAGCATATATCAAGATTGAGGCTTTGACAATACATATTTTTGGTGGCCATCTGGGGATTAAATTAACATATTTAAAGTTCAAAAGGGAATAGAAATTCATTACCAGAATGGGAGAGGTCATTTTTTTCCTGGATCATTCCCAAGCAGAAAATTGAGAACAGGATTTGTTGCAGTAAAAACCCAAAGGGATTGTTTTTCCTTCAAGGAAGCCAACAGATGTTTTCTTTCTTTTTAGAGCCAACGCTCGGTTAACCAGCACTTGGACACTTGGAGTTTTGGTTATTTTGCTTTTCCTTTTTCTTCCACAAAGCCTGAAAAAGCATCTCTCTAGTCAGTGCTTGAGGAATTTTTCTGTTTGTTAGAATATCTACCACCAATTGATCAGAGCAAGGGATGTTTATTTCCTCTTTATCAGTTTTTTTCTGAATTTCTTCTCATCTTTTTTCCTCTTCCCACAATATTCTTGCATTATTTCTTTATGAGTGAGTCCTTAGAATTTCACACTTTCCTCCCCCTGTCTAGTACCAGATTATTCCCAAGCAATCCTCACAAGCACCCCTCTTTATGTGGTACAACATGGGACAATTGGAATAATGTTTATTTTCTAACTTAAAGGATTCATATGTATGTATGTATGTATGTACGTACGTATGTATGTATACACATACCACCACCACCAAAGACAGCATTGCATTCAGATGTAGTACTTAAATCAAAAACTTCAAGTCCCACGGTCATGTAATCCATACCTCATGTAATCTGTACCTCTCTATGAGGAGGGAAAGACACCTAGTGGATCAGGCCTTTTCACATTATGTCATTTAATTTTTTCTGTAATATGATTAGGATAGCACTAGCCTCCCTGTGTAGATGATGACGTTGACATGTAAATAGATTACCAGCTCTAGGTCCCACCCTTCGTGTCATCTACCTACAGTGCAAGTCAGGACTGCCTGGCACAAAGCTTTGTTTGTATTACACCTCTACCTCCTCACTCGAGAGAGGATGTGCGACAGTTTCAAACATTGCTCAACCAATATTATTTGCAAGTTGGTTTTCATGTGATTTCTAAGCAACTGTAGATCTCAGGCATCATCCAGTTTTCAAGCTTTTGAAATGATGACCATGGTGGTACCAATCAGAAAGAAACTTGGAATAAATACATAGGAACGAAAGGTGTATGACCATGTCTACATTTGACTGTTAGCTGATGTAGACTTGATACAGCATCCAGAAGTAAAGGAGTGTGGACTTTGCATGACCTGGAGCGTGGAGTTAGGAGCACTATAGAGAACTGAACCCAAGATTACTGAGGGTAACATTGAGTCAGAATCGAACAAAAGGAAATACAGCCAGCTGACCCTCGCTACTAGGGAAACTGCTGATGTTACAAATTGTGATGTCTCCCATGACACCTCCCTCCCCACCCCCAAAAATGACAGTTGGGTTGAATGAGAAAGCTAAAGACAAGAGCAATTGAATAAACTTGCTTAAAATAAACCCAGCCATAATCAGCTGGGACCAATCCTGTCCCCAGCCTCGTTCATTTATCTGTTTTGATTTCTTTGTTTTAAGTTTTTTGGGAGGAGAGTTCCTTGTTGGTTTTTGTTTCCTGTTTGTTTATTTGTTTAGAATTTGGTTTGGGTTTTTTGTTGGTTTTGTTTTGTTTTTGTTTTTAGATTTTTATTGATACTGGGTCTCTCTGTGTAGCCCTCGCTGCCCACTCTGTAGACCAGGCTGGCTTCAAACTCAAACGTGTGTGCCTCTGCCTCTGGAATACTGAGCATGTGCCACCATGCCTCGTGCTATTTATTATTATTATTTGCCTATCACTGATGCCAAACATCAGTTGTTGAAGATTTACTGGGCATATCTGATGCTATGTTTTATTTAGTTACTTGATTTAATCATCATCATAACACTTCATAACAACATCATTATTCTAATTTTGCACAGCAGGAAATTAGTTCTTAAAGGATCAGGTAATTTACTCAAGGTTAAGTAAATAGCAGGAATAGAATGGCAAAGATAGTACATAGGCTTTGTTGAGAGCTCTTAACTTTTTGCCATAGATCAGAAAAAGGCACAAAGTGTATTATCACCATGTCAGGATGTGGATTTATCCTTACAAAGCTTTGTTCCAGAGAAGCTTTGGTACCTGAGGGCGGGACGCAAGTCTGGGAGTGCACCTAACAGCCAATAGATTCAAAAGTTAGGTTTGCGCCAGAAAGTTCAGCCAATAGCTGCTGTACCCTGTACCCCTTTACCCAATCCTGGAATGCCAAGACGTGCAGCACCCCGCTTACATAGGCTTTTCTCATAGGCTAACATCCCCCTTATCTCAGTGCTCTAGGCCTTCCTTCCTTCCGCTGTGTTGCATCAAGTTATCAACCTGGGTTCATTTGGAACCTGTTCATAACAATAAAACTCTCATGCATTTGCATGGAGTCCAACCTCGTGGTTGTCCTTGGGGGTCTTCTAGATATGGGTACAACAAACATATAATTTTTTTTCTGGAAAAATTAAGATCTTTCATCAGCATCAGCAATCTGTCCCAGAGCCTATAGATACTTAATGGGAAAACAGAGTTTCACACCCCACCACCACCATGACATCACACACTGGGTTTTGTTCCCACGCCTTTCCCTTAGAAGTCAACACGATTTGGCCTTAAAAATCTTAAAAGTATAATCCAGGCAAAGTGAAACCCATTCTTTGCCCTGACGGCTTTTGCCCTCATCTTGGACACATTGCATTATGTTCATTCACTTGATATGACCCTCCAAAATCCTGATGTCATAACCCAACAGTGAAACTAGATCTGAAGAATGAGAGGAACCAGGATATCAACCCCATGGAGCAGCTCTTACTTAACCTTAGCTTCATAGCCATGCTGGTTCTTCCCTCACATGTTCATCCAGTGTAAATATTCAACCTGGCCCTTTGTTCCTCTTTCCTACCTGGAACCAGGTGACCTCAGTGTTGACTGGTCATGAGTAAGCCTCTTCACTCCTGTCCCTGTCCAAAGCCCCCTAACCTGCTCTAACACTTACAGGCCTTGCCACCTTTCTCTGTTTCTTGTTCTTTCACCCTTTCTACAAGAGCAGGGTGAAGATTCAAAGATACGTGCCTGGACAGAAAATATACCACATTTCAAGCCACAGTATCTTACATCCCATTTCTTTTTCTCTCTGGATATCAAGTTTTCAGAGACCTAACTTCACCTAAATATTTTTTTCTGAAATTACCACATCACAAACAAACTAGACTTTAATGTTTAAAACTAAAGAATAAAGCAAAACAACAATGAAAAATCTTACAGTCCCGAAATTGAAAAGCATTCTCTAACTAATGAAATACAGAAGAAATCCAACCAGAAATTGAGAACGAGTCTAACACACCTGTGTAGTAGGATCCATAATAATGGATATGGGGCTGACAAAAAAATTAATATTACATTGTTAAAAGAAAACCTTTAGGCACAACCACTTCAGTAGATTTTCCTGGAGTGTTAAGAACTCTGTGAGACAGGCAGCTTGAGAGGCATGCAGAGAATTCCAGTTAGCAGTCAATCTGAGCTGCAGCCTTTTAAATGTAATGCAGATGAAAACCATCTTGCATGAAGGCCTGCAGCAACTCAGCACTGGCCTTATTTGGTGTCATCTAGTCCCAAGGCAGAAGATGGCTGGTGCTTTTTCATTGGCTAAGCTTAAGTCTTGGTTTACTTACTGTTTAGACCCCAATATGTTTGTTTGCATATAGAGGAATCCAGAACACTGGAGAGCTCTCAACCCAGTGTCCACCCAATTAATGAATGCAATAGGGTACTTAAGAAATAACTACTTCCAAAATTTAAGAGATTGTCTACAAAAAACCCAACAAAACAAGAAAAAATTTAAAAGTATCAGTTAATTACAAACCAAAAGTACAATAAAACCAAGAAGTAAACCCAAGAATAAGAAACTCAATAGAAGAGAGAAACCCATAGCTAATCATATCAGGAGCAAAAGTGAAAAAACAGGTACAGAGAAAATGGAAACAATCAGAACTACAAAAGGAACATAAACAATAATAAAGTCAACGACAGGTAAGTCAAAAATGAATGAAATGTGTGGTCTTCCAGAACTGACTCCAGAGGATCTGAGACCCTTTGTCCCTTTTAGATGAGAATTTTCTATTTAGGAACTAATGAAGCTACCCTTTTCACAATAGTTTAGTATAAAATTCAACCATAAGATTGAATCTGGTCTGTTATTTTTTTTTTAATTCAGGAAATCATGACTAAAATAATCTTAAAATCATATAGAAAAAAACAGATATTAGTTGAATAATGATGTTAGTGGGAATCCAACCAATGCTGTATCAATGCTATATTAAAATATTTATGATTGGAAAAATATATTAATGTTGTATTAAATGAAACTCAAAGCCAGATATGGAGTGGGGGGGGGGAGCTGGAATATCAGAGAGAGGAAACAGACCACAGTCAAATCTCACCCAGCCAACTTCTTCCAGCTTCCTCAGCCTCCCTCCTCCCCTCTACTGAAACATAATGAATCTGTCTTCCTACACCTGCCTTAAATACCTTCTTTGTCCAGTTGTTTCACATCCAGGTTAAGATTAAAGGTGTGAGCTACTACTATTTGGTAGTCCACCTTGAGCTCTTAGAAACTCAGTAAGGTCTCTGTCTCTGGAGTTATGGGATTAAAGGCATAGGTCACCACTCTGGTCATTCCAGTGCTGGGATTAAAGGCATAAATTACCACTCTCTGGCCCTCCTGGATTGACTGTGGGTGGATCTGTTCTCTGATATTCCAGACTGCTTTTATTAAAAATATATCACCACAATAGAATGTTTATATAACAACAAAACATAAAATATGTCCTTAAGTATGAAATTAGTCTAGAAACTATATTTAAAAATTAACAATTAGAACATAGTCAAATTTTCCAAATAAAAAACATATCACAAGCAAAATCAATAAAATTATTAGTCAGATGAAATATGTAATAAAGAGTTAACTTCCATAATATTTAGTTATTAAAGGTCTATTTTCCAAAAAATCAAACTATGCATTTGAAACTATCAAAAACAATTCATTTTTTAAAAAAATATGCAGTATGCTCCTAAACACTTAAGAGAACCTTTTTCTCATTCATCACAGACGTGCAAATCCAACAATCATGGAAACAGTCTTGATAGCACATATGTTGTGAGTGTATAGAGAAGTAACCACTGTGACATGTGTTTTGGAAGTATATAAATTACTGTACCCTCTTGGGATAGCAATGTACTAGTAATAACAACAACAACAAAAATGAAATGAACATAGCAAAAATGTCAAAAACAAAATCAATATTAGTAATTGATAGACATGGAAAATTACTGGGAATAACGTATCATTAGGGATCTGATCAAATACAATATGAACTACTCAAATACGAAACACCTCCTAAGCAATGAAAAACAACAAGACAGCTTATTGTTAAGTGAAACCCATAAAGATAAAACTAACATTTTACATAAAAATGATTTAGGGGTGAAATAACAGTGGCTTTTATTAAATATATTCAGTGAGGAAAGTTTATTAAACCTGAAGAAAAACTTAGAAACTATTATGATTAATCAATAGAAACACAATTTATAGCAACAATACCCACCAATTGGTGAGAAAAAGCCACCAATACAACAGTGGCAGGACGGTTATGAGAGTAACCAACTGCTTTCTGATTGATTTGAGGCCTCACTCGACTGCAGGGAATTCACTCCTGGGATTGTAATCACCTATGGCTGGCAAGGTCCTAGGGACACTAGTGCTGTTATTTTGCTAAATAGACATGATATGCCTTCTAAATAATTATGTTTACACCCATAGGTTTGTGCTGTTGTCAACTCTGCTGCATTTTGAAGTGTTCAGAATTAACCATAGAGACACATAATTGGTTGAAGAATGTGGATGAATGACTGTTAAATGCTCAGTCATAATTGGAATATCTCTATTACAGCCCCCACCCCCAAGGTTCGGGGACCATTATAGAAGAAAGGGAAGGAATGGAAGAGTCAGAGGTGAGTTCCAACTCAGCTTTTCAAAGTGACACTATGTAATATTTTGATTAAAAGTATGGACTTTAAAAGACTGATTAAATTGGTTTTAATCACTGACCTCAACTTACAATCTTTCTGAAACCTAGAAAAAATGAATAAAGCTTCTCTTGGTCTTTCTTGCAGAGCAGTGAAGTAGACCAGTGAGAGACCCTAACTCCAGAAATGAGTGAGGCATAATTAACTGCTATCACTACCAAGATCTTCAACATCTTTACCATCAGCCAATGATTGACAGGATAGCTGCCACACTTCCTTTTGTTGGTTGTTTTTACTCTTTTGCAGGACTGCCACCCAGCCCCCGAATAAATCATACACAGAGGCTTATTCTTAATTATAAATGCCCAGCCTGAGCTTGACTTGTTTCTTTTTTTTTTTTAATTTTAAATTATCCCATCTACCTTTTGCCTCTGGGCTTTTTCCTTTTCTTACTTTTGTATATCTTCCTTTCACTCTTCCTGTGTGGCTGATTGTGTGGCTGTGTGGCTGTGTGGCTGTGTGGCTGTGTGGCTGTGTGGTTGAGTGGCTGTGTGGCTGTGTGGCTGTGTGGCTGTGTGGCTGTGTGGTTGAGTGGCTGTGTGGCTGTGTGGCTGTGTGGCTGGGTGGCTGTGTAGCTGTGTGGCTGTGTGGCTGATTGTGTGGCTGTGTGGCTGAGTGGTTGAGTGGCTGAGTGGCTGAGTGGTTGAGTGGCTGAGTGACTGGCCTCTAGCATTCTCCTCGCCTTATTCTCCAGCTCTTTTTCTTCTTTTCCACCTAGATTTCTTGTATTTATTCTCTCTGCTTGCCAACCCTGCCTATCCTTTCTCTGCCTTGCTATTGGCTGTTCAGCTCTTTATTAGACCATCAGGTGTTGTAGACACGCAAAGTAACACAGCTTCACAGAGTTACACAAATGCAACATGAAAGAATACAACACAGCTTTGCATCATTAAAAGAATGTTCCAGAGCATAAACAAAAGTATATTCTACAACACTTCCTCTTCATTTTTACCTTGGGTAATGGTAATGATATTATTTAAAAAAGGGAAAAGAAAAAGTATCCCAACAGGTCATTGAATTTTCCATCTGAAGCATCTTATAAACCTGAACCAAGGAAGAACAAGATGATAATGAGGAAAAGCCCAGCCTCCTGATCCTCCTTGTGGCCTAAACTTTTGAAAAACACATAGATAAAATGTCCCCCAATGCCATAGGTAACAAATTGCAACATGAATATTTTTGCCAGTTAGCTTTATTCTACAAATTTTTTTAAAGATTTGCTGTTGAAACAACCAATCCACTCCTGAATTTAGAAAGAAAAAAAAAGGAAAAAGAAAAAAACTTCTGGCAGTACTCAAAGTGTCAATTAATTAGATCCAAATTGCATCTGAACATTTTGAAATGTATGCATCCCTCCCGTGAATACTGAGAGTATTTATTAGAAATGGAATTCCCATGGCTGTAAAAGAACATGAATGTCACAGGAATAAACTTGTGCACATTTGTAAAACACTTGCAAAATCTTCCCTTGTGAGAGACAGGATAAAATGGCATAAATATGTGCTTTCCAAAGGTGTGCTCAGCAAATGCTTTCTGCACAGGAGGCAGAAATCCATTAGAGTGATGCATTCTGCTCCCATTTCTCCTAACAACTTTGTGATGCATCCAGATTTGCTTTTCCTTTTTGTGTAAATTAGACCCTTGCCCTGTGAGATTTATCCTCCCTAAAAAGATGCTTTTAAATTGAGTTTGGAGGCTTGTAAGATGACTCAGTGGATAAAATACCTTCCACCAAACCTGATGACTGAAATTTGATCCCTAGAACCTACACAGAAGAAGGTGATAAGCAACTTCTAAAAGTTGACCTCTGACCAAAGCTGTGGTGAGCGTGTAGGCATGCATGCGTTTTGTGTGTGTGTGTATAAGTGTGTGTGTATAAATTAAGTGTAATTTTTATTTAATTCTCACTAAGTGAGTGGAAAGACAGATGAGAGAGAGATCTGCGGTTGGTATGTAAAATGAATTTAAAAATGTCTTAGATTAAATTTTTAAAAACTGAGTATGGACATATAGAGATAATGTTACCACTGAGGGCATTCTCACATGAAGCTTGTTGTCAGGGTGTTGTATATACTGCTTTCTTTTTTTTTTTTTTTTTTATTTTATTTATTTATTATGCATACAGTTTTTACAGAAGAGGGCGCCAGACCTCATCATAGATGGTTGTGAGCCACCATGTGGTTTTGCTGGGAATTGAACTCAGGTCCTCTGGAAGAACAGTCAGTGCTCTTAACCTCTGAGCCATCTCTCCAGCCCCGTATATACTGCTTTCAGTTCATGCTGCCACCTTGGTTTGTCTAAGCCACTAACTCCCTTTAAAACAAATGTCAGCATGATAGAAAGAGACAAAATAATATCTTGGAATCATCACAAATTATAATTTCAGCCTCAAAGACCTTCAGGGTTTCATAAAGCATAACTTGAGAACTATGTGTCTGTAGAGAGCCGTATGCTATACACAATTGGAATGATACAAAATTCACCTTCTGGTAGGTGTGTACATTCTCAGTCCACCTCATCAAACTAGAATTTGGGATATCCCAAGAATCACACATAACTCACCAGGAACAACCCCCCATGTCTACCAAGACTGTTAAAAGATGTAGTTATCCCTTTAACAAGAGCCTCAGAAGTAAGAAATGTTTCCAAAATGTCTTCATTTCTATTAGGAAATTGGCTTTGGGATCTTTTCTTTTGTCTTTTTTTGCACAGTTATCCTAGACATTCCTGGAGTAATGAGTTTTAGAACCTGTGTGTCATCATGACTTTCTGGGATTTGTACCAAACATGGCTTACCCCTTTAAACTATGGGTTCCATTCTTAAGGGATTTGATAAAGAAGTATGCATTCAGTCAACTGCCAATGTGGGGCTTTATGCACATTATTTACTCAATAAATATCTGTTGACTATAAAATTTAAGTAATTCAATTACTATTACAATCTTGATAGTTTTATGATCTTATAATGTGGCTCTCTCTTCATAAGCTACACTGAAGAGAGCTATTCTTTAGACCCTGGGCATTTATAGGTCAAAGAAAAACTTTCTGTTGAAAACAGAAAAGTTAAGAAAATTGCTCCATTCTGAACACTAAATCTGCTTCCTTCCCACAGGTCTGTCCCTGGGAAGCTGGCAGCCTCGCTACCCATTGATCGGTCCAGCCACTGAAGGAGTCTTCCAAAACAGATGATGTAACCAAGATAAGATGTAAAGGTAGAAGCTGTTGGAGTTCCCAGAAAAAAACAGACAGACCTTGAATCCAGAACTGCCAGCTGATTGACAGTCCTCTGCTAAGGCACTCAGGAGACAATAGAAAATGGTATTCAACAAGGGGAAAGAAGCAAAAGGAGGCATGAGATTTCACAGGGTAGGATTGGAGTCCTAAGTCAGCAACACTTGAGCAAATCATTCTGGAACCAGAAGACGGATATGACAGAAGGAAAACAAAATATAGAAACTTCCAGATGGATTTGGTAATATAGAGTGACATTCTAGAAACAAATACAGTTGGGGATAATGTACAGTTGAGCATAAAAGATACAATTAACATGGCAAGGTAGAGTTCTTGTACAAAGATTAAAAGGCATTAGTTTTTATTTTTCATTGATGTAATTTGAGATAAAACATATATTTAATTTTAAATTCATAATTTCATGTCATTTATAGTAAAAATAATCAACTATTTCTGACCAGTTAATCAAGAAGTAAATCATACCCATCGTGTGCTTTGCGATTTAACTGAAAGCAATATTTATTATGATCCTGTGACTGGTATTACTAGACTCTAATGTAGCCAAAAGCTGAAAATGCTTATGTTGGAAGACTGGAATTATGGAAGCTTCAAATGTAGCAGCATTTAGGGCTGGTAACCATAAATGCTAAGTCTCTATCTAGTAGAGAAAAGAAGTCCATGTCAAGAAGCTAAAGTATAGGTGTCTACTTCAGAAAACAGAAGATAAGTTCAGAGAGTCTAACATGTACAAAGTAATTGCTCCAGGTAGAAGTTAGAATGGAAATATACACTTAAAGTTTCATGAATATCTTACCACAAATTATATCAATAAGATTAAAATAGTAGCTTTTGATCTTCATCCAAGGACCACACCGTGTCATTAGTCCTATTTTTTTATTATTATTATGAATAAAGTCACATTTTCTATCCATGTACATCCTTGTTCAAGGTCCCTTCTCCCTTTTACCCCCTCCAGTCACTCTCTCTTCTCCCCATCTCCTCTCCAGCAAGGGCAGGAGGTCCCAATGTTCCAGTATAGCTTAGTTCAGCATCCACTCCTGGCAGATCCAGTTTCCTCCCCCAACATCAAGACTGAGTCAGGTGTTCCTCTAAAGGGAGTGGGATCCAAGGTGCCTGTCCAAGGTGTATCAGATCCCAAACTATTCAGTGGTTGTGGTTTGCATAGTCCTATTTCTTTAAAATCTTTACCTTTATATCATCAAAGATGTTTCACTTTCCATGAAGAAGGGTCTGACTGCAAAGCACCAGAGGGTCACCTGAGTTTCTGGCAAACCATACTATTGGAACTTCCTCTGCAGACAGAGGAAGCAGCTACATCCCTTTCTGCGGCTCTTACCAGAATGCACCTGTTGAGTATCATCCATCCTCACAACTCTTGCCCTTGTGTGTCTGTTTAACTAAAAATTGTGTCTGTGTTTCATACAAACCTGCCTTCTGTGTCGCTCATCAGGCTGATCTATTCCTCATGGCTTGATTATATGATTTGGCAAAAGTTAGATTTTCTTCTTTCCTGTTTCCTCAACCTGTAGCTATCAAATTTCTACTAACAGCTTAAATCCCATTTCTGTGTGGAAACTGCTCTTGACTCTTGGGGTGGAGTGATTGATCCTATTCAATACCATTAGTCTTAATAGTCTTTCAACTACTTGAAAAATATACCATGAACACTATGTTATTTCTGTTTTGTTTTCTTTTCATTGCAGTGGAAGACAACAAAAACCTGTCAGAAATGACCCTAGGGGGTGGGGGTGGGTATTTTGGCTCACAGTTTCAAAGGGAATAGTTCATTGTGGTGGGGGAAGCACCATAGAGTTTACCACAGTAGGAGGGTATGACAGGGACAAGATACAGATAACCCTCAGGCTATGTTTCTAGTTGCTTATATACACTATTTAGGCCTTACATTCCAAAGGTTCCAAAACAGTGCCACCACTAGGGACCAAGGGTTCAAACATGTGATCCTGTAGGGGGACATTCCATATTTAAATCATGACCAATGTAAAATGTGGCATCATTAGCATGTAGATCATAGACTAAAACAAGCATCCAAAAATCCATCTCCTCGCACCAAAAGCAATACAGCATCCCTTTTCAAAATTGCATCTTGACAATTTCACTGCCTCAGTAACCTACTATTTATGGTTGTTTTCTTTCTTCTGTGATTTTATTACCTCTAAATGTCACTAAACAACTTTTTAATTTGTTCTGCCTTGAATTTTATAGGAATAGAATCATACTTAATGTTTGGTTTTTCTCTGTCACTGTTCTTGAGACTTTGTTATGCTGATGCACATAACTGTCATTAACTCTTTGTCATCAGAAAGTGCCCAATGGTTAAACATACTATAAGTTATTTATAGTTTCCTACTGTGCCATGAGAGGTGTTATTAAGATTTTTTATGATGACTTGTATCAGTATACATTCTCATATATTAATACACATCTCAGTTGTGTGTGTATGTGTTTAAGATCTCTTTGGAACGTGGTGTGGTTCTTGGACTGGTAATATTGGCATCTAATAATATAATTCTCAATCCTAATGCTAGACCTACTAGATCACAGCCTCTCAAAGTAAAGCCCAGCAGACACCGCTTCAACCATCCTTCCCAGAAATTCTAATACACACTTGGATTAAAAACTTCAGATCTAATGGCCTGCCTGTTCTTCCATAATGCCCTCTTCATATTAATATCACATATTCTGAAAGTGTATCATTGCATTGCGTAAGTGGGAGTTGTGACATCTTTCTAGTAAGCTAAAGTTTTTGCAAAGGACTCTATTTTAGTAATGTTCTATTAAAACAGCTCTAGCTCAGGGTCTTATGGATCTACCCATCATCTAATTTTCTATACTGACTTTTAATCTAGCTCTGGAGTTAAGTTTTTGCCAAATGTGGCTCTTGAAAAATGACATATTACTTTTTTAAAAGTTCATTTTCATAGTCTTGTAATTGATGGATTTGGTCCCTCTACATTCTTTACTAATCTATTCAAAATCACTTCTACATTTCATATTCTATTGACACTGATTATTCTTAAAAAAAAACAAAAAACAAAAAACTCCTTTTCTGTTTCTTTGGTTTAATAGAGATTTATTTCCCTCTCTTCGTTTTTTCTTTTGCTTGCTTTGTAGTTTTAGTATTAGGCCCCAAAATTTTAACATGTGTTTTTATTTTTAAAAGTCTAAATTTAATTGGTATTTGTATTCTGAAGAGTGGAAAAAGCTTATGATATTTAAATGTTAAATGCCACTCATGACATGCTCTTTTAATCAATAAGTTTTATGCTCAATTGTTTTTAATCTGTTTTCATCTGGACATTTATTACTATTTTATCTGTTGTTCATGTTTAGATTCATGACTTTTTATATCTTGTTATTACTTTTTTTTTTCAAAACCAAGTCTTCGGAGGTCCATTTCCTTTTCACAAAAATTATCATGTAGGAGTTCATTTAGTGAAAATTTGAAAGTGAGAAATTGGGCTGGAGAGATGGCTCAGTGGTTAAGAGCACCGTCTGCTCTTCCAGAGGACCCGGGTTCGATTCCCAGCACCCACATGGCAGCTAACAACTGTCTGTAGTTCCAGTTCCAGGCAAACACCAAGGCAAATAAATAAAGTTTTAAAAAAAAAAAAAAAAAAAAAAAAAAAAAAAAAAAA
>PVIH01011274.1:0-70112 GCA_004025045.1 Sigmodon hispidus | reverse complement strand
TGAGAAATAAAATAACTGAATAAGATTTTAGAAGTGAATGTAACTTTCACTTATTCTGAGAGACACAGAAGAGACTTTTCTAAGTTAGAGTTCTCTACTTCCACTTTCATGTCAATGGAAATATTGTAACAGCCAAAGTTTGTAGAGGAATGCTTTCAAACAGTGTTTTCTGAACATGATAGAGCCATTGTACACAGGAACGCTCAGAAGCTGTGACCGGATACCCAAGAGCTCTCCAAGGTCTTCTAGCCAAAGTCTTAGCAAAAATGTTTGGGAGCCAACAAGTGACTCCACAGTGTGACCTGAATTTATCTTCACTCAAGGTCAAAGAGTCTGAGTTTGTTTTGCTCCTCAATGCTGTATTGGTGGAATGTTTGCTGTTTGCGCAAAGGCTTAGTCGCCAGGTGTCTTATTCTTAAAGGATAAATAACATGCTATTTTGCTATAAGGTATGGCTACTAGATGTTGTGAGAATTAAGGAGATGTTTATAGTTGTTTGTACTTTTTACTTTGAACCATGATATTCTGAAGAAGGGGAGGTCTTTTGCATCATCTGCTTTGGATATAAAAAGAATCTGAGAAATAAACTCAGGGCTTTTGTATTGACGGAGCCCTTCCGACTCTATTTTCCTGTGCTCTATCTATTCTTTTTGCCTCTGTAATTTCTCAATCCACACTCCCTTATACCAAGGGCCATGTGAAAGATCAGACAGGACCTGACACAGATGAGGGAGCAGCTTATGAGTTCCCACTTCTAGCTGAGGAGCTGCCAACAGTTGATTGCTGTTGGGGAAGGAAAAGTTGGTTTCTTTCAATGACACTTCCTCTGTAGGTTGCTCATTCTCCAGTGGTTGCTCATACACCACACACACATTCTGGCAGCATTAAATGAATTCAGTGTTCTAATAAAAAGAGTAGATCAAATTGGGATTGAAAGTGGAGGAATAGGATAAGAAAGGTTAGAAGGAAGGAGGTCATGCATGGATGTTTTGTCATAACACATTGGATACAGGCACAGAATAGATGTAAAAAGATATGTAAATAAGATTTTCTTTAAGTTATTATATATCCAATGGAAAAATGTCTAGTTACCATCATGTACTATTTCCCATGTCATCATATCAACATGGGTAAAACTCAACACAAGTTCCTTTGCTTCCCATTATTATCACTTGCAAATCAAGAGTTTGATATATAACTACTGTACTTTCAGTGGAATTTAATGCCTAAATAGAAATCTAATCTCCATTTTTATAAGGTTATACAAATAGTGCTAGGTGTGCAAAGTGGAAATTATAATCACTTACTCCAACTTAGGCTATTTAGGGTTTGTTAAGTTCACAGGGAAAGGGGACTTTTCACATAATGCCCCAGAAAACACAAAATGGCAGAGGGAGGGAAAGATAATGAGCAATAGGCAGAAGCATATTGATTTGATAATAAAGTACTAAATTCATTTTTTAAAGAAAATAATTTTGTAGCTGAAAGAAAATATTGTGGTTAGAAACAAATAAAAACTAAATATATCTAATGAAGTACTTATTGTCTTCCTAGCATATTTTCTAATGAACCACTTTTATGGACAGTAATATCTCAGCAAGCCCTACTTCTACTATATTATACCATTAATAAGCACAAAATATCAAAGGAAATTTTGAAGTAAGCAAAGAGTAGTGCATTTTATTTCATTTTTTGAAGTTTTCACACAGAGAATTATCATTTTCATTTTGCTTGTTTTCCCAACTGACTTTGGTGTTAAATTCAATTATTTTTAAAAAATCATATTAATAACAGCATGACCCAAGAAACCAATTTTCATCCCTGGAAGAAAGTGAGAGAGTGAAGATGTAACCAACCAATGAGAAAAAAAGAAGCATTGTGAAATGAGATATTTGATTTTTATTTCTGGAATGTACATACATTCTTTACAATATAAAAATCAGCACAAGCGTATCACTGAGGTAAACTGTAAGTTATATTTGAAAACTATCATCAATGCATATATACATATAATATATATTACTAACATATTATATGTACTATATTTTAGATAATAATGCATGTAATATATATTAGCATCCATCATTCCAATACCCTTCATGGCGTACAGATTCATTTGAGGAGGCAGGCTCTTCATGCTGTTGACTAGGAAATCATGTGTTGTTCACTCTTTTTCCATGACTCATTCAATTTAATTTCTCAGTTAGTCATTTATTGAATCAGTACTGACATGCACTGAGATAATAGAGGTGCCACTGAAATGCTTACGTAGGAATCAGTGAAGAGAGAGAAGAGAGCTGAATTTTTAATGGAACCAAACTACCTATTTTTTATTCTTTATTTTTATTACTACTGCCAATCAAGTAATACGTTATGGTTCTGCTAAACCTAACTAATATCTTACTCATCTTGCCAATTACTTCTCAGCATATACTTGTAATTAAACCTGTTCTGGGACTCACATCAGCCCTCCTACACAGTAATCAATACTAAATTGTAACAAAAGAAAGAGACAATATGTGTTGCTAGTGAATTTTTGCCTGTACTTGTACAATAAGATTAGAAGCATCATGTAGAGCAAGCTGTGAGTACATGACATTTTCCCAATAACTGCTTTTCATTATTTTGAAGTGGGCATAGAAGTTCTGCCATCCTGGCTCCTCTCAGCCTCAGCTACATGTCACAGAAGATTCAGCTTTGATGGTTGTCTCTAGAACAGCACAGACTAAGTAATTTATAAAGAGGATAGATTTATTTCTCACAGTCCTTGGGCCCGGATGTCTCAGATCACTGTCATATGGAAAGCATCTCGCTAGCAGGTCATCCTTTGTTAGAAGGTAGAGAGGCAAGGACACAAGAAGAAAACAACCGGCTGAACCTCCTGAACTGGGGCCTAAGTCCAGACAAAAGCTTTTTCAAACCTCATTACTGGTTCTTTAACATTTTAAAACAAAACAAATCCTTGTGACTGCCTATCCCCACCCCACCCCCTAATGTCACTGAATTCTTAAACAACAAAAGGATCTGGAAACAAAACAAATTCTCAAATTAGCTTCTTAATATTAACATGGTGGGAAGTTGATCAAGTTAATTTGGTACCTAGAGAAGCAATGATGATAGGACAAAATTATTCTGCTTCCTTTGTTTCCCAAACTGCAATCGGCCACTCAATCTGATTTATCTTCTTGACCACTATTTGATGCATCATATGCATGTATGAAATTCTGAGAGAATTAATAGAAATATGGTTTTAAGATACTAGCATAAGTTTATAGATATAAATTTATTATTTAATCTTTAAATAAAATAGTTAACTTAAAGTATAAAATTAGAAATATATATGGATGAATAGATATCAATAAAACAAAAGCTTTTGTTCAAACACATGAAAACAAAAGTGAAGAGTACAAGGAAATATCATCACTTTTGTAATAACTGCTGAGTTAAAATATTAACTGTGGCTTAGCATAGTGCATACAAGTGCTGTTCACACAACAATTAGAAAAATTCTTAGCTAAAATTTAAATTTTTTTGCTATCTAGATTAAACAAAAATATGTCATCTCCCTGAATATTCCATTTTATTACCTTCATTGGCTTTAAAAAAAAAACTTAGGTGTAGGGACTCATGAATCTTGAATTACAAGAGTTTCTGCTCTTCTTCAGTGAACAATTTATATTCATCAATGTTAATATATGTTATATGTACAAACCTCTGTGCATGGAGATGAGAATGTAAGTATAAAGGGAATTCTGATATATCTTTATATTTACTATTAATGACCTTGATACCAGGTCTATGTGTCCTGAGGAAATATTAAATATTAGAAGTGACATAACATCTCATTTTTCCAATTGCTCTTAGAATAATATTAAAAATATTATATTTGTAATTAGACAAAATTAAGGACTTCAATGTAAGGACAGGTACCCTGAATCATATAGAGAAGAAAATGTGGAATAGTCCTAAAAATTGTTGGCACAGTAAATGACTTTCTGAACAGAACACCAATAGCCCAGGCACTCAGAATAGTAATTAGTAAAAGGACCTCACAAAACTGAAATGCTTTGTATGGCAATGAAAATCATCATTTTGACAAAACAGCAAGACTATAGAAGAGAAAAGATCTGTACCAGTCATACATCTAATAGCTCAAATATTAGATGAAAAATAAATTAACATCAAGAAACTGAAAAAAAAACTTAACATCAAGAAAACAAATAACCCAGTTAAAAATGGAGTACAATATTAAACAGAGTTCTCAAGGAATAAAGACAATGGCTATCAAACACTTAACGAAATATTTAATATGCTTAGTTATCAGGGAAAGACAAATAAAACCAATCTGAAGTTTCATTTCATACCAGTCCAAAATAAATAAATTATTTATATTTAAAAGAACCTAGGGCAATAAAACAAATGATATTTCAGGCTGGAAAAGATGTAAAGGAAACATGCATCTTTTGCTGATGTGAGTGTAAACTTTCACAGCCACTGTGTAAATTAGTGTGGCTGTTAATCAGGAATCTGGGAATAGATTTATAATATGGAATATATTTCTATATGCTGTGAATATCGTTTTTTAAATAAAGGAAATGTTTTGGTCAATGTCAGGCATTGTAGAAGTAGATGGAGAAATTGGAGCATAAGTAGGAGGAGGGCAGAGTCACAAGAGACGCGATCTAGTCACCCAAGAAACAAGATGTATTGAAATAGGTAACCCACGGGCCACGTGGTAAGACAGAATAATGGAAATGGACTGAATTAAGATGAACGAGCTAGCTAGTAATATGCCCGAGCCACAGGCTTAACAGCATGAAATTAATATAAGCATCTATGTGTTTCTGAAGCCCCTCTTATCAGGGCTCAGAGTGACATGTGCAGAAGAGAATATAGAAATATATAAGATCCACAGGGGATGAATAACACCAAGGAAACAAAGCCTTTCATACAGAAAAGAACTAATGCAGATATAAACTCAGAGAGACTGTGACATCTCCATAGGTTCAATACAGACTGAATCAAAGTAATGATAAAGGCAAGTGAACATAGGCTCCTACCAATCACCAAAAGGTGATCTCCAATTGACAATCACTTGCACATAAAAGTGAGTATATAAACCATAGTTAAAGGCAGATCTCATGCACAGTAGTAAATGGTCAAGACAAAATGAACTCAATATTTTTGTGGAAATTTTGTAATTTAAATAGATAAAGTTTTCCTGTCCCAGCTGCCACTTCCAGCTTAATTAATTAGCTTAATCAGGCTTACCTTAATTATAAGTGCTTAGCCAATAGCTCAAGCTTGTTGCAGCCTCTTACATTTAAATTAACCCATGTTATCTATGTTTTGCCATGTGGCTCATGGCTTGTTACCTAATTTTCTACATGTCCTGCTACCTCTGTGGCTGACCAGCATCTCCAGTCTCTGCCTTTCTTCTTCCTAGCATTCTGTAGTCTAATTCCCCTGACAATCTTATTCTGTTCAGCTTTTGACCAGTCAGTGAATTTCTTTGTTTTTTTTTAATAAAGTCTCATTTTTTAATCTATTTTTTTTTATCCCTTGTTCAAACTCCCTTCCACTCCCAACTCCCCAGTCACTCTCTCTTCTCCCCATCTCCTCATCTCCTCCCAACCACAGTAACATATATTCACACAATCTAAAGTAATATTCCACAGCACATATGTGTTTTTGTTTGGACATTCTTGTGCTTTTACTTGTACAATTTAGTTTGCTCTCCTGTGTATTATGCAGAGTGTGCATGTGTCTGTGTGTGTCTGTTTTTTGTTGTTGTTTTGTTTTGTTTATTTGTTTGCTTGTTTTCTGAAGAAAGGGAGGGGGCATATAGTTGGATGGAGAGGAGGAAAGGATATAGAAGAAGTTGTGAGTAAAGAAATCATGACCAGAATACAGCGTGTGAAAAATATTTAATTTTCAATGAAAATATATGAATATTCATATATTTCTTTTATCTGTATGTTAGTTTTTAACTAAAATTCATGTGAGACATTCTTATGGTCAGATGTATATTCCTCTTACAGAGTTCTCTGATGGAGAATAATGTAGCTTAATACATAACAGTTCTGAACTATTTATTCAGTGAACGAACCTGCTGATCCAAAAACTTACCTAGTTGTTTTCCAACTAAGATGGGCATGTTTTCCTATTTGGAAACAGCAGAAAACTTTTTCAGATCAATTACATTTGTTCTATTTCTATAGCAAGAAATAGAAAATGCCACAATCCTTTTCATTTTGCTAAATTCTTTTTCTTGCTAGCAAAACATAGCACAATTTTATTTTTGATATTGGTAACTTTTTCTTCTGTTCTACAGATATTTTCAAATTTAAAAATGATAACAGGACATTATTGTTTTACATAGATGGCTTCATGAACATCATAAAACACCTTTATTACTAACTTATAAATTATACTTTTATCTATGCTAAATATTTTGAATGACTTTTTTTTATCAGAGAGGTACTAGAGTATATTTCACTTAATGTTTGGAGCCATACTCATGCTAAAGACTTTGTTTGCTTAGAGTGCAAATTCAATGAATATTCTATATTTTATCTGATGTACCTTCATCATATAATTTTTGATTTGAAGCAAGATTTAAAGGAGACATTGCGGAGCTTGGTTCGAGGCATTTTGTTGTTTATTTCTGTTGCAATGGAACTGAATATGAGCTTCATAATGGCACCGAAGATGAAAAGAAAAACTCAAAGGACAATCCTGTTTAAATTATCAAATCTTTTGGTTATCTAAAACAAGGGCAGTTTTTAAAATACTGTCACTTTTCTACTTGAAAAGGACAGTGCCATGTGGGAGAAGGAAGTGCTCAGGGGACGGATAATGAGATACAGGCCTTTCATTGGTTTGAACATAGCCCTAGGTGGTAACATCGGAGAGTTTCTGCCATCTGCTACCTGATCAGTGACTGATGTGAAGTTGTTGATTTCATTTAAAAAAAAAAAACAAAAATAAATAACAAATGTTCTTGAAGACAAGTGATTTTACTGTCTTCTATACTTCTATAACCTTGAAAAAGTCATTTCTCTCTTCCTTAGTTTCTCCATCTTTGCAAAAAGATAATGTGACAATAGTAGCCTGCTTATCTGTCCTTGAATTAAAACATCACCAGGCATTAGAAGAAACTTTATGGTAATATATTTTGAAGAGTAGGCTGTCTTTATTTTGGGAAATAGATATAGCTGTATAATATACAGTTAAGAAAAGTCTGTACTTAATATTTTAAAGAAGTATTACTTATTCCCAGAGCTTATATACCCTAAGAGTTAAAACTGTATTCAATTTGTCATTAGTATTATACCTCCTCAATTCCATTATCTTCACATTCAGTTTCTCTAAAAAGAGAAGTGCTGAGTTTGTATAAGAAAACTTGAAGTCTTAGCTCATACCACTTCTTCCATGCTGGCCACCTTAGAGAGTCACGTAAAGTATATAAAACTCTAAAGTAGGTAATATCATTCCTAGTAACTGTTTATTGAAATATTTTTCCCTCTAAGCATTAAAATAAAGGTTAACTCTTTGCCTACAAATAACTTGGTATGTGACAAAAGCCTTACAATTCCTAGTTTGCATAAGATGATAAAAAAGAGAAGTCTTGAAGAGAGAAATGAGTATTGGAGGAGCCTGGTGTTTTTGTGAAAGTGTCATCAGTTATAAGAGTATGAGTTTGAGGTATTAAGGGCCAGGAACAACTCTAGGAAGACAGTAAGTAGTAAACTGGCTCAAGGAGAGGATTCTTCCCTACATGAGATTGTAGACTCTAGGCAACAGATCATAAGAATGTTGAGGGTGCTGGATTGAAAGAGACCAGAGAGAGAGGTAGAAGGAACTTGAAGACCAGACGAGATCAGAACCTGGAACAAAGTGATAAAAAAAGGTAAGAAATATGGATCTATGAGAGCAATTGGGATGCAGATTCCAAAGATAAAATTAAACATGGAATAAAGGAGTCTGCCTCACAGGTTTACATATTACATGACTAAGTAGATCCAGGTATCAATCAAATGTCTGAGAATTCAGAAGCCTGGGTAACTGTTTGAAGGGAAGACAATATGCTTAGCTTTCAGTTAAAGATATTACAAGGTGAATTACTTTATAGTCAATAATACCTAAGGAATCAATATACTAAAAACAATGCAGGCTACAAATAAGTAAGTTAAGTTGTATGGAGTACTTAGTTGAAGACCATACAGTCCAACTAAGGTAGGACCATTAGAAATAGAAAGATGAACCCAGACAGGATTCCAGAGCATTCTGTGAGATTCTGTGTGATTCCAGAGAACTGGTGCAACATACAAGAAGGGCCTATACTCAGAGCTTCTGAAAAACAACATTCCGAACAAGAAAAAAAAAAAAAAAAAAGGTGACCAGTAGAGCTGCTTAATCTCCTAAAATGGAAAAGAAATAGAGAGAGGAAGCTGCCAGAATATATATCAGATAAAGAACCCTGCTAATTCATACTAAAGCAATTCCTTGAAAACAGGTGTTCTCTGTATTACCTTTAGACATCCACAAAGTTAAAGACTAAATACAAAGTCCACCACTACTAAATTAGAAGTACAGCAGCCTTGATGGAGAACACATGTAAACTCTTTCTCACATTGACCTTGAAACTTGCACTGGGGGTATATTTGCATCTCAGGAGCTACAGCAAATGCCAAGTCCTGCAAAAGTAGTTGGGAAATACAGTTTTTAGCTACTCAGCCTCTAAATAGAGCCTCTTAAAATGGAGTTTGGAATGGTTTTCAGTAATTCAGTCTGTCATGAGTTTAAAAATTGATGTATAAGAGAGTCATGGTGTATATCAGTAAATCATGACATGAGGCATTAGAAGAGAAACAAGAAAGGAGGTGGGAAAAAAAACTAAATACAAAACTTCATAATACCAGTATTTAAAGAATGTAAGAGATAACAGAGTGTAAGAGACTGAAATAATAACAACGAAATTCTAGAAAAAGAAAATACAATTATCAAAAAAGGGCATTTTCAGAAAAGAAATTCTTTACTATTGTGCTGTCTAATAATCTTTCAAGAAGTATTATTGCCTGTCTAATAGTACCCTTGCTAGGTAAAGCCATAGATCAGGTGTTCAAAAATAACTGGACAAAATGAAGTAAAGATAACATGATGCCAAAGAGAAGAGTTGGGATGGGGGGAGGAAGAGTTTCTTTCTGGTCATCTCTCCCATCTGGCTCTTACAATCTTTCTGTCCCCTTTTCTGTAGTGGTCCCTGAGCCATGGAAGGGGAGAGCACTCTGCATTGTGTCCAGTTTGGAGTCTCTGAATCAATGACTTCTACTACATAAAGAAACTTCTCTGATAAGTTCTGAGAGCTGTACTAATCTATATGGAGACTTATGAATGTAGGAGATCACTTAAATGCATAATTGACACTTTAAATTTTACTTCATGGAAGTATTTATTTGAGGTAATAAAATATACAGTCATATCTAAGGAGAAAGTAAATTCGGTTAATCTTTATATTAATGCTATTACTGAAAATTATATATAGTCATATGTATTAGGCATAATTAAGTATATGTATTCAGATAAAGGCACATAAATATTACGTAGCTGTAATTTTATGACACGTTTTCACTTTACTGCACTACAATCAGCAATGATAGAACAAATTATTCTATTTTTTTGTTTATAATGCTTATGAGAAATGGATATTACCTCTCCATCCGAATGACTAACTTAGCAATAGCACATTATATCATACTCTGTCATGATGCTTCAAAGCAACATGAACACTTTGACATTTATCTTGATAGCTTGATCCAGTAATACTCACTTTGGTAATTGTTTTAATCTAATTGGGAAAAAGAACCCAATGTTTAAAATATTCCAATTTCAAAATGAATTTTAATTCAACCAGAGGTACCTACATATATATAATTCAAGTATCACTAAAGAAGTCTAGTACACAGGAGACACTCTTAATCAGGCATGAAAAATTAATGCTAAGCCATTTCTTTTTTGGTGTGTACTGTGATAAAGGTTATTTGTTCAATTTCTTCCTAGAAAGCAATGTGTAACAACAAAATTAACAGTAGCACATAGCATTGCTATGTGTCAGGTACTCCATGGACTTTTACAGTAGTCTCGCAAACATGGATAGTATTATTCTATGAACATGAGGAAACTGAGGCACATAGCAGTAGAGTATATCTGGCCAAAATTGCACAGCTAAGTGGTAGGGGCATGAATTGAACACACACTCTGGCTCCAAAAACCATAATCTATGATGAATATCAAAATAAAAATACTTATAGCATATTAATCCTCATTCCTTTTTGGTTTAGTGGATGATAAAGAAGAGGATAGTTTAAGATAAACATCCCTACCACCTAGATAGCAATAAAGAAAAACAGAAGCACAAGCACACCGTGAATACCACTGACCCTCACCCTTGGAATATTAAATGCCATCTGTCTGTTCAAAGTTTGTTCACCATTCTTGGCATTTTGTTTACATAAAGCTAGCTTTTATTATCTCTGGCATGTACATTATTATAATGATCATAAAGTTTCCTATGTGTATGATGTTTATGTTGGGTCAGCTATATTTCTTATTAGCTGTTGTTTGCAATGTCTCCCTATTTAGCACAAGCTGTTAAGTTCCCCCAATGTGCTATTCGCAGATTCTTTTCTGAATCCTTAAAAAATGATAAATGTTAAAAAATGATGAGTTTAAATACCACCTTCTGTTTCATCCCCCCCAAAAAAACACCTCCTACAATCTTGCTTCATTGCAACTTTTCTCCTATGCTTTGTTTATACTCTAGAAGTTAGTTTGGAATCCATATGATTCTCTTCACACCTACCTTAAGTCGACTTAATAATTCACTTTAAATAATGGCATTATTTTTCTAATTAGGTCAAACTACTCAATGTCTATTGCACTTTTGGTATATTCTTTCAATAAGAATGAAAAGAAATTACAAACATAATTGCTCTTTCATTCATAATACGCACTAAATGTATACCATTTATAGAGCTAGTGACTGATAAGAAAGGCTAGAAAATCCTGCATTGTTTTTTACTTATATTCAACTACTGGTGATAATCATGAAAGTGATCAGCACCTAGAATAAGCTGAGCACATGTGAGATTATAACATGCTCAGCACTGACCTAACTACAGAAAATTAGAATGTTTGTTCTTAAAAGGTAAGTAATAATGAAGAATAGAATGGTAAACTAACATGAATTGTGTGTGTCAGGAACAGGAAGAACTAAAAAATAATATTACTGAAATCCTACCTAGTTTAAAGGCTAACAGAAAAAAATACATGGGTAACTTTCATCCAATGTTACTGAAGCAGCTACTTTGCCTGGGTCATACCACATCAAAAGTTTTTAATAATCCACATTGTCTTTAATTTTAAAAGTGAAGTTTCCTCCTTTCTTGCCTTATGTGTGTGTATGTATGTATGTGTGTATGTATGCATTTGTCTGTGTGTTCATCTGTATCTGTGTGTCTACATATGTCATGTGTGGAGAGCAGAGGACATCCTGCAGAAGTCATTTCTCCTCTTTGCATGATGGCACTGGACACTGAGCTCACATGGTCCGGCTAGGTGCATTTGCCTTTACCTACTGCATATCTCATCAGCTCCTCTACTTCTTAAATATACCATTTGAAAGTGTTTTGTAAATGTACTTTTAAAAAAGTAACACATCATTTCTTTCTTATTATTAATATGCATTATTCAAGAATGTTTTGATAATATAACATTTGCATAAATGAAGAGATATTTTCTAAAGAAAGATAAACAATTAATTTTAGTCAATTATATCTAAATCCCAATTCTAGCAAAACTTATGGTATTAAATTGTTTTTATAATAGACTAAGAGAATATTACTGTACTTTCTAGGCATACAGAAAGAAATATCTAATTTTGGAAGTCAAGCAACATAAGAAACAATGTGAGATTTTTTAGAATACATACCACAATTTATCACCGATATAATAATCTATATTTCTTCTTTGAAGAATGTACCACTATTTGAGACAATAGTGTTTCTTATATTATTTGCTTAGTGTCTTCCACCCTCAAGGAAAGCATGACATTTTAGTGCTGCCCAAATTGTCTTAGAAACTCAGCATTGAATAAACAGTAAAATTGCCTTGTGTCAGTGTAGAGTACTTGCTTAATATGGATAAAGCCCAGAGTTCAATTCCCAGTATCACAAAATAGCATTCACAGAAGTATATGTGTCCCATCTCTGTTATAAACATAGACCATATTTTTGCAGAAGATAAGTCATCCTTTTCTATCCCTTTTACATATTTATTATGAATAAAATCCTATGTGTAACATTAAGAAAGTAGAAGTGAAAATGGAAGCAAAACTGTGATCACAGTATCTGGGGGATCTCCTCAACACTCTTTAGTTCCTGGTGGAAGAGAAGCAGTCTATTTCTTCCCAATCCAAAAGTTTCGAAGATGAGACAACGGTACAGTGAGAAAAGATATGCTCTTGGTTTATGAGATATACAACCATGGTAGAAAATTACATTAATAACTGAGAATTGAAGTTGACTGTGCGTGCAAGAGTCTTAATAAATGAAAGATTTAAAAAAAGGAAAAGGGAATTTGAGCAGACAACATTCAGACATCAACTTGCTGTGGGATAATGCACGTGTACAATGTAAAAATTTGTCACTAATATTGGTTTAATAGAATGCTGATTGACCAGTAATACAGCAGGAAGTGTGGGTGGGGCAACCAGACTAGGAGAATTCTGGGAAGAGGTAAGTCAGAGACATGAGTGCCAGCCAGATACAGAGGATGCAATATGAGAATGCTAAACTGAAAAAAAAAAAAAAAAAAAAAACGGTACCAAGGCTAAACATAGATAAGAATTATGGGTTAATTAAATGTAATAGCTAGATAGTAATAAGCCTAAACTACTGGCCCAACCAGTTACTTTAATCTTGAGCCTCAGAGTCAATTATTTGGGAAGCAGCTGCACGGTATCTGAGAGTTTCTTGCAGGCCAGAAATTTCCAACTATGCAACTAACAACAGGGAAGCTGTGGAGAAAGTGGGAACAATATTGTAACTTGAATAATTTAGCATATCTTATAAAATTTTATTTTATAATATGCAGATGTTAACAACCCTATTAAATCATGATATATAAATTAAAATCAAATGAGTGGTAAAATAATGGTAATAAGTAAAGGAAAGAAATGTTTACTGATTTGAAAAGATACATTACTATAAAATACAGCAAGAGACAAGAATAAATACTGAACAAAAGAAAATGTAGTCAAGGTGTACTGAAATATTTAACTATCAGTGGTTAAAAAAAAAGGGGGGGCTGTTTTATTTTTCAATCCTTTGCTAGGTAATGCTGCAAGTGTAACTCTGGCCTTCTGGTGAAGTCAACTCTATCAAAGAAACAAACCAGAAAGAAGTTAATTGGGACTTGATATATCTTCAAAACAGAAATTGGAATTCACACATGCATTCAACAGCTGTGTCTGGCACATAGTGTCAACATAATATAGGAAGGGAATAACTATACTTTAAGTGTTGTGATTTATTCAACAGCAACATTAAAATCATTGCCACAACATATCATGCATACACACCATGCGTATATACACACCATACATTCACACCATGCATACATGCAATAGCTTTCATTAATCATCCACATAAAATTCACAATTGTATTCTTCTGTATCATCAAGAAATAAGAAAATTGGTAAAAAAAAACAGCTTTCATTAGGAAAAATCTCATAAAATGATCATTAATAAAATGACTTTATTCATAATAAAAAAGAAAATATATAAAAAATGTGCTATGCCTAAGGTACACCTGGTAAGACTGTGTAGCTAGCAGACATCAAATTTATTTCCTGAAAAATAAAATACAATCTTACATGAATAAAATAAGTTTACAGTATCCTTTAAATATATGTATTCTGACTCTGGTAAATCAAGTTACTATTGGTGATGTTCATTTTTCAAGAAGGCAAGGCAGTATACGTTTAGAAGTAATCTTGTTGGTGGTAAATCTAAAATAGCTTTGCCTTAAAGCTCAATGGTATGGAGGACCAAGCATTTAATTGAGACCCAGCAACAAGTTTAAATATTTTTGAGCATTACAACACCATATTCCAACTAACTTGATTCTTATTCTAGTGGTTTCTGTAAAACAGACACTTGCTTTTAAGGAAATGTTACTAAGTCTGACTGAAGAGCATAACATGTGAGCCACATTGTGTACAGACTTCAAGGCAAACAGTTTCAAATCAGTTCCCCTTAAGATAATGAGAAGCCAAAACTTCACCCTTCTGTGGGAAATTACTATTAAAATAAGTTTTTAAAATGATGCTAAGAAGCATGAATGAAGACATTTGGTTAATTTAGTCAGATAATGAAATTTTAATATGAAATGCTTTGCCTACACATTATACAAAGTGTTACCTTATCTAAGTTCCTTTGATTAAATGGCACCAAAGAGTATTGGAATCAGTTTCTGGGCAGTGCCATTATCATCCTTCAGAACATTAGAGAATGTATTAGATATATTCTCTGACCTTTTGAGTAACATATTGAATTCTAGAATGCAACACAGTATGAGCAACAATAATGTTCGTGTACATCATTTGAACTATATTGCATTTCATTTTTCTTCTTTCATCCTGATGAATCCTTAGAAAACTGTACATGCTGAGCTTAAATAACAAGCAGGAAACATTTCCCTTGAAGATAGAACTCTTACAAATCAATCCCACAAATATTAAGCATAGAAGAGGGCCAGTGGCTATGTGTACAGGACACGAGTGATAAAGTAATGTGTATGGAATTTTTTTGCAACTGTTTTGCCATTTTGGGAAGCACAGGAAATGAGAGTTTTTTTCTAAAATTTCATATCAACTCAGGAAGTAAAGGATGGATCCTAAAATTTTCTGTTTTCTGGTAAATATTAAGGAGATGATAATGTTCTTAAAGAACAGCTTGTAATTTGAAAGGGCCAGTTTCAACCAACAACACAGTATTTATTCTATGTATAAGCATATTTCAGGTAACAGAAAAAACAGAGCTAGAAGTTTTTATCAGCATCCTTGAATTGAGAAGACATACATTCTACTATGAAAAATTTTACAAGCCATGTTAATCCTGGGAAAGGACTATGAATATTGCATGAAGATGGAAATCATCAATAAGATATCTTATATTCCTGATTAGTTTTTTATTGTTTTTTGAAAATGAATATCAAATTTTATATAAAAAGCAAAACACTAAAAATAGCTTTAAAAAAACACCAATACAGTAATAAAACATCTCTTCTCTTTTCTCTAAAATACATGAAACATAAAAAATAAAATCTATATGCTTTTAAACATATTTGTTAGCCATTGTATTATGAGGCTTTTAGGACATGGTCTTTTCAGATATCGCACTCATTTTGTGATAATGCAACTACAAGAGAGAGAGAGAGAGAGAGAGAGAGAGAGACTTTTTTGAATAGGAACTTAAAAGTTTTTCAGATTTATTCACTGTGTCAAAAATGAGACTCTTCAGAGCACATGAAACTCCCTGTGGTGAGACAAAGATGGTAAAAGAGATGATACAAAACGTCCTTGAATTGACTTAGAGAATGGCATGAGAATGCAGGGAAAATGGGATCCAATCCCAGTACTAAAGTGACAAAAACCAGCATACTGGTCACTGAGGCCTGAGTAGCATGTTCTCATCTGATAGGGCTCTAAACAAGCAAAAAGACTGAACAGGAGAGAAGCCTCGAGTTGTATCTTCATGTAAATCGTGGCTCACTTGAGCATCTAATGATTAAATTGATAGATGTAATGCAGAGAACCTGGAATAAAGTTTTCTTTTTCCTTTTCTTTTTCTTTTTTCTTCTTCTTCTTTTTTTTTTTTTTTTTTTTTTTTTTTTTTTTTTTTTTTTTTTTTTTTTTTTTTTTTTTTTTTTTTTTTTTTTTTTTTTTTTTTTTTTTTTTTTTTTTTTTTTTTTTTTTTTTTTTTTTTTTTTTTTTTTTTTTTTTTTTGCTTGTAGATGTGGCTTAACATGGAAAGGTGAACAAAGAGAGCTACAGTCTTGCTCTATAGTAAGAAAGTACCACATTGCCCAGAGATTCAGCCAGCACTCATAAACTACGCCACTCTCTGCACACGATGAATTTTCAAAAAAACAAGGAGTATCCACGTGCTTCTGATTACCATACTGGTATTTTTTAAGGCAAAAATTTTGCCTACCTACCCCCAATTAAATATGCTCCTGCAGTTCTTAAACAAATTAGAAGTTTTTAAACAAATTAGAATTTCATGAGAAGGCATTAAAAAGAAGATAATTGGGCTTCTTGCTACTAGGACCTGTATAGTTAATTGAAAGACTCAAAAAGAAAACAATATAATTATATAAATTAAAACTCCTTTGAATACAAATAAATATTGAGTGGTACACACAGTACTGACTAGGGCAATTAAGAGAGCAAAGAGAATAAAAACGCATTCTTCTAAGTTTTACTATATTAAAACTTGTCCATAAGGCTGGTCTTCCTACACTGTTCATTCCTATTTTCAAGTTATGTTTATTGTTATTTTCTATGTCTTTTCCCCTTTAGACTATCACACTTTTGAGCTTACATAATGATAATTATACTAGACTTCTTTGTATATTTAATATCAATCTTATTGGTTGCTTAGTCCAAGATTTTTATTAATGTGTGTCTTAGCTATTGTAACAAATGAGATTATTGTTTATAAAAAATTCAATTAAAAATTTTTTAAAAATTCTTATGCAGTTGTCAAATGTAGGCTAAGCAGCTGCTCAACTAGAGTTGACATACCCACCTCCTATTGCCAGATAAGACTATAGAACATTACAAGTACTCCATGTTTAGGTAAGTTTAACCTAATATTTCCACAAATGAATAAATAAATATGGCATTCAGTGTAGGGGAACATAGATCCATAGTGACCACTAGACAGAAGAATCAGCAGGGAGTGTTGATAACCAGACAATGGCAGCATTCCAATTTCACTCAGTTATGAATAAACCATCAATAAAGCATTAGCTAACACTAGACACAGTGTTGCACACCTACCCATAGTTATAGCACTCAGGCAGAGAGGGTGGGAGAATTTCAAGTTCAAAGCCATTCTGAGTTGTAAAGAATTTGAGGGCAGAACAAACTACAAAGCAAGACCTTGTCTCCAAAAATGTCAACCAGAGCACAGTCACTGTTTATTAAAACACCAAATGACAAAAATCACACAGAGACAGATCCTCCTTATACCCCACACAGAATTGTAGTCATTCATATAAAATATGCACGTTAAACTATTCCATACTTACTAATAGTTTTCTTTCTAAGGCTGCTGCCTTCAAATGGTATCAAATAATTAGTGAACTAAATGGCAAGTTTCAGAGGCTTGGTTTATTGCCACTAAAGTACTTAATGACTGGCAGATGCTCAAAACTAAAAATACACTTCAAGTTATAGTTTAACAAATTTTAAACTAAATGAGTACAGCCTATCTTCTGGGAGTAGTACCCAAAATCAATTTTAGAGTCATGCAATTTTTCATTTTGCATGTCTGGTTTATATTTTCAAAGTATATCAAGTAAAAGTAGATAAGGAAGCATGATGTGTGCTTTGAGTAAAACATTCATTGCATGCCAACTTTGCACTCAACCTAAATAATGGTCTTAAAGATGCATAGTTACATTTGGATATTCAAACTCAAAACCTCATCTTCCATCCTAAACATTATTCTCCTCCAAAGTGTCTAATATATCAATAAGACAGGAGAGAGGAATGAGGCTAGAGAAGAGAAGAAAGATGGAGAAAACTATAGTGCAATTACTAAATGCACCCACTGAATAGTCATAATCAGGAGACAGAGTATGAGAAGAATCCATTTTCACTGCCAGTAGTTATTCATTATCAAGCCTGTTGGATCCAAATTTGCTTTAAGTGGTACATTCTAATCATCACCTCAAAACAGACTAACAGAACACTAATGTAAGCATAAGTGTCTCTTGTGTGTCCCTCAGATATTCCATTTATGTTGAGATGTATATTTAGAATTAGTGAAGAGCCTATTATTTGTCTTGGATTTTAAAATCTATGTATCCTATATACACAAAATGATTAACAAATTTAAGCTGTGAGCAGTTGAATTCATGAATTGTGAATTTGATATTAAAAAGTTGATTTGTTTCACATGAGTTCAGGTTTGTCCTTGGAAAACATAGGTTGTGGTTGGCAATGTGGTGTTAGTGTCCCACTTCCTGTTTCTTACCCAAAGGTCAACATAGCACTGGTACTACAAATTGTTTATACAGACAAAGTTTGTCTTTGTAACGAGTGTAGTATATGTATTGGTTAGGAGATATACACTTTCCAACCAATCAAAAATCAATGGGTTCAAAGCCTACCTAAGGATCTGAATGGTAGTAAATAAGTTGGCTAACCTCCATCTTAATATTTCAACTATACAAAAAAAATATGAAGTGTAAGGTTGACATCAGGATCAAATGGGCTATTATCCTTGAAGTTCTAGCAGGGTGCTTAGCACATGGTGAATACCTGAGGAATGTTTTGCAAATCAACCGAGTAACTCAGAGTTCTAACATGACTTCGATTTTCTTTTATTCTGGCATAAACTCTGAGTCATTTTTATAAAATTCTATACTTTGTTGATGGAACATAGTCAGACTCAGATAATAGGCCAGGGAATTGTGGTAAAAAGTTTTGCAGCCAGATTCAAAAGCCTTAAAATGTACATAAATTTGGATACAGCCAATTCATTGCTAGTGAATATGCACAGAGATGTATAAAAGTTTTCCATAAAAGTGTTTACTTAAGCTTCATTGTAATGAAAAAGTTTAGGAAGACAATTAGATGGTCAACAACATTTGCTATCAAGATAAAAGTGAAAGACAGGGTAGACTCTAAAGCCAATAAAAGTATTCAAGGAAGAATTTTGGGTTGTGCAAAAATGCCAGTAATATAAAGAAATGGATCAATTGCTCTGGTAGCATCTTCTAAGATTAAAAAAGTTATGCAGATATATCCATTGTTCATGGGACAGAATTTATCTGGTCAGAAAAATTTATTATGTATCATAGGTGCTTTTCACTATTAGTTTGTTAAAACTGTGCTTGTATTAGTAGTAGGAATAGTAGTAGTAGTAGTAGTAGTAGTAGTAGTAGTAGTAGTATAGCCCAAACTAATAAAATTTTTAAACATAGCCTCTAGAAAAGCTTAGTCTATTTTAGCATTATGGAATGGTTATATGGCAGATTCCTAGAAAGCTGTGTAGGTTTATTCAACTTCTGAATTCTGTTGCTCCAAATCAGCAATGTTTCTAGGACTGGTTTATTATTAATCAATGTAATTGGAGTCTATTGACACATTATTTTCAGCATAAAATAGATTTTTTCAACAAATACCATTAATGTTTTTCTTTAATAGACTCCACACTCCATCTTTAAGACATTTTTATAATAACTATCATAAATTTATTTAATCTAGATATTTCTGTTACATGATTAAGCAGTTTGCTATTAACATAAGTAGACTATTTTAGAACATTGATAAGACAAGTTATACCATGTAGAAAGTCATAATTAATTTCTTCTCTTTTAAGGGCTTCAAAAAGTAGAAAACTTAGCTTCCCTTTGTACTATGTTCTAACAGATAAATTTCTTAACAAAATCCTATTTCTTTGAGTAGCTTGGTTTCATTTTAATCTCTCCTCAGTACATCCCTACAGGGCACAGCAGAGTCAAGCCTTTCAATGACACTGCCATTGAAAACATTGCAGTACACTACAACCACATGCACATTCTATAAATAGCCACATTGATAGTCATAAGATTTGGATCCATTCACACAATGACTCAGCTGCCTCAGGGTTGCTGTAGGACTCCTTATCTCCTATATTTTGCTGAAAGGGCCTTGAGATTATCCTGTCTTGTGTGACATTTTAACCTTATTGAGAAGTAACATGACAATGTTTCATGATTAGCAATTCATTCTTCTGAACTCTTGTTCTTCATTTGAATCATTCCATCACAAAATTAGTGCATGTGTTGTATGTGTGACCTGAGTCTCACCTTCCTCCTGTGCACGAAGAACTAATTCTAATGATAATTGCATAGATGTTGTGAGGATTACATTGTCACAGAATGTAAAGCATTGCTTAACCAAACACCGTTTAAGTCACCAATAGATGGACTGGAATGAAAGGCAGCATCCAGGGCTGTGTGTGTTCTGCCATGAAGTCTGGATATTTTGTACTAAGTGTGATAGAAATCTATTTCAAATTATACTGTAAATTAGATTATCTGTACAAAGTACTTAGTATAGAAACCAGTAAGTGAAGGATGTGGTTTTTAACTATATGCTTTAACCTAATATATGGAAAGGTATAATGCATACACATAAATCTGACTACACATCTGATACAGTAACTAGAACAAAAGAGAGCAAGCCAAGTACTCAGCCACACAAGTATTGCTGGAATAAGTGGTATTTAGCAGTGGTGAGACATGGATTCATCGTTTATCTGAAGATTCAGGAAGTAGATCCAAGAAACCTGCCTATTTACATAAGGTTTTTGCCAATCCTAGTACAAGCAAAGGTAAATTCCATAATGTGAATGTCTATGCTCTCCATATGAACAACACCTGAAGATCAAAGAAAAGTATTCTCTCTCTCTCTCTCTCTCTCTCTCTCTCTCTCTCTCTCTCTCTCTCTCTCTCTCTTGTCACTCCTTTAAAAGGAAGTTCTTGGGAACTGACTACAGATTCTGTCTGAAGAAGAAAAGTGCACATTTGCGTAACATAAACATGCCTTACTAAAAAGTACCAGGATAGCTATTATGCTAACTACTGATTACAAAGAAACTATAACTCTTCTCCTGCTAGGTACCACATTCCAAGGGGAATAAACTGAACTCTGAAAAGTCCTCTGGCTCCTGATAGGCACAGCTTTGGATATAAAAAAAACATGGTAGAATATGCCCACCGGGTTTGTAAATATAGTCCCATGCTGCTTATAAAACTATAATAAAATTCATGAATAAAAGTCAATTATAAAGTATAGCTATGTATATATTATATATAATAATGCATATTATAATATATGTTATCCAGACTACAAAATATAACACACTCTCATCTATAACATGTTTTTAGTCTCAAGTATGAGTATTATACTGTATGTATTGGCTACATATTCTTCTGTATAATAAATATATATATAAGTAAAAAAGATATGTGGATCTGCTAAGTACATAAAGTAAAATTTGAGAGTTTTTTATCTCAAAGATTACAAAATTGGTTAGACCTAGGGACTACCCAATAAATAAAAGTCATCACTCTGTCTTACTCTGGGAGGAAAGGGCATGGCTAGCAGTGTCTGAACACTTCTGACTTTACTGAATCTCTGTAAACATCAGGGTTAGAAAAGACAAAACTAATGTTATTAAAATGTCACCTGAGGACATAGTGTACAGAGGACAGGGTTATATAGATAATATTTACAGTATGAGATTCATCATACATGAGACTAAAAACATGTTATAGGTGAGAGAGTGTGTTATATTCTGGAAAAACATACAGTAAAGTGACTGTTTTTATTTAGAAATGATGTCTGGTTTTTGTTCTGCTCTATCTGGTCTTTCCAGTATAGTCACAATTATATGATGAAAGTCAAACCTTTAAATCACATCATTGATGAAGCCTAAACTCTCTGAGTTGGTAGCATCCGAATTCTGAATACAAACTAATGGGGCTATAATAAATTAAACTCCTTAATTGTTTCAGTATAAAAATAACTTGAAACCATATCTAAGTGCTGTGCTGGAAGCAGCTTCCTTTGTTCACTGCCTGTGACTTGGACCTAGTACTGGAATGACAGCTGACTGTGTATCATGAAGGAGGAAGCAGCTGTCTGGCTGGGCATCATGCTCATCTCCATCTAGAGGGAAATGCTGTTGCTGACAAGGCCTAGAAATATGCAGAAGGAACCATGTAAAAGTCTGGACCTGAGCCAGACAATTCTTCTTCTCCTGATATCTAGTGAATGCTAAATTACTACTTGCTGAATGACTGACTAGTTAACCGAGATGTAATTTAAGAAACCTTAGACTCTAACAGATGTACCTCTCCTCCAGTATGCCTTGGAGAGCTTCGTGATTTCACAGACACCTGCCTGTGCATGACACAATCCCATGCTTTGCATCACGTGGACCCTCAACACTAATTGGTTTATGTCAATGTCTGTTATCAGTGAAACACTGAAGTCATGTCCACATCGGAGTACTGCTTTTATACACAGCTGTGTTAATCTAAAAGTCACATGCATAAAGGCATTTCTCCACAAGAAAGAAGTCTATCACAACACCAAAAGAAAGCCTAATCAGGATTTCTTGGGGGACATACATTTTTCTGGCCTTTTAAGCATAAAAAAGTTAAAATATGTTTTTTAAACTAAAATAATTTAGAAGTACATGAAGATGCATAGATAATCCTCATATTCACCCAGGGCCACCTCAAAACTATGTGTCTTTGTGGAAATTAATACAGGTAACTCTCAAAATTTAAAATTAAAAGTTAAGCAGATACTTTCTTGTGTAATCTTAACAACATGTATGTAGATAGTAGAATGAGTAAAATCCATAACAACATTCCATGTCAGTAAAGACAAGGTGGCATAGGAACAAATTTGTTGAGCTGGGTTTGCACCAGCCAGGAATGACTGAGACTCCCCCATGAACTGTCATATAAACTAAATTGTGTATAAGCTGCAACCAGTGCTCACATAGGTTCCAGTTCTTTAAAATTGCACAACTTGAATAAATGCTTATATTAGTCTCAGGCCCATCCTGTCCTGGGCTCTCCTGACCCTGTTCACCAGGAATAACAACAATACATGTGTAACTAAAGTCATTTTTATTCAGGGCATTAATGAGAGGACCTATAAAAACTCTCTTGCATATAAATTTCCACTGGTTGTACATTAATGAAAGTCATATCCCTTCATACAACCCTTTAGAAAATCTAAATTCTATACAACTCCAAGTACCAGGTGTTAGCCCAGATTCTACTTCCCCTATCTATACTTGAAACACTTGCAAACACAGGGGATACCTTTCCATTCTATATTCAAATAGCAACAGGGGAATTTTGTAATACATGTCTGTATCAAATTTAGTGTGACAATGTGCTTTGTGAAACTTGTGAAAACTCACATTTGAGGCATCTTTATAAATAAGACCATGTGGAGCACATTTTATACCCACCAGGTTCTTATACTTGATCTGCCTAAATGACAGCATATGGATTTCAGATCAAATTAAATAAAATGTGTGGCTTTCTTTTCCATGCATTCTAAGATGCTATTTTCAATTGGAATACCGGAGCTTAACATTGAATTTCTATGTGTGTAAAATGAACTCTGTGAAAAAAAATAACATAATATATGCTTTATTTTGCCATTTATTCCACTAAAACAGGAGAAACTACTTTCAGACATTTCAAAAATGTAAGAAACTACTGGAATAAATTCTTTAAACTCTACTTTTTAATGTACCAACTATGAACATCGAGAACTTATTTTGGAGGTGGGAGGGAGCGATTGGGTTTTGTCCCTGTATTCTTATTGTCTTGAAGTAACTTAAGTATCGTAAGGAGAAAATTTTGGATTAAAATTCTTTGCAGTATTTAATATAAAAGTATTTGTACATCACTAATTTGGAACAAAAAAGCTGGATGTTTTTATACTTGTTTGTTTAAAATTGATACATTTGTTTTACTCTAGAAAAAGATTATTTTTTCCCATTACCACCTCAATAACCACACAGACACCCTTTCCTTTGTCTTCCTCTTTTCTTCTTCCTACTTTCCAACCTTAGAGATTTATATTTTCATATTTGTATTTCCAAGAAGGTCCTGAATAATGCCAGCTGGTTTGATTTTTAAAAAAAGATGCAAATTAAAACAATCCTTATAAAAACACCAAAATGCATTACTATTGTAACAATATCTAAGAGTACTTAACAATGACCAAAAAAATTGGTCATAGCCAGGAGTGGGGAATCATTTGGAGAAATTTAGGCCTTTCAAAATTTAAGATCAGATGAGGACAAAGGCTATTTAGCATTTCCAATTAGCTCTTTGAATACAAGTGCCTGTTTCCATCATCTTCACAGACACATTTCTATTTCCGGTGTGAAAAGAAATTTCTACTTACAAATCACAGCCAGTGGTTGATTTTCAGATTGAAAATTATGAACGATTTCTACACATTAGTGACTGGTCCTATAGTCACAGTTGGAGAGGAAAGGTAGGTTGTTCACAAGTGTCAATCAGTACAAATGTCGCTATTCTTCGGGAGCTCAGCATGCTGTTTAGACTGATAATTGAGATAAACTGGACTCCTTCTCTAACTAATACTCACAGAAATTTGGGAACTTCAGTCAAAGATCTGGAGAAGCAATTTCTAATGATGCTGTTTTAGTCAGAGTTTTGTAAGGAAACAGAACTGATGGAATATATATGTATATATGTACATATAACATATATGTACATATATACATATAATGAAAGGAGATTTTTCAGACTGGTCAATAAGATGTGGTCTGGGTAGTTGGAAAATGGCTGCCTCTTCACACTGAAGCTACTGATAGCTTGCTGGCTGCAGCATGTGTAAGTCTGTCTCAGCAATCTTACTCTCCTGCTAAAGGACATAGAGATCCTGAACAACTGTTGGTCCTCAGCCTGTGTAGGAACCCCAACAGAGTTGGCTCTATGATCAGTGAAGAAATTCTGCAGCAAAATAATAGGTAGATGGACTTGCCAGCAAGAGTGATAGCAAAGAGGAAATAACATAGTGTCTTTCCTGCCTTCTTTTATCTGGACTGCCACCAGAAGTTGCTGACTGGGTGATGATGGGAAAAAGCATCACGGGAGTGTCCAGCAACTTGTGTTTTACTTAATTTCAGATGCAGTCAGATTGGCAACCAAGATTTTAGCTATCACAAATGTCGCAAGTAGTAAGTACTGTTTATTTAAAACCTGAATTGAGGGGCTGGAGAGATGGCTCAGCGGTTGGGAGCACCGTCTGCTCTTCCAGAGGATCCGGGTTCGATTCCCAGCACCCACATGGCGGCTAACGGCTGTCTGTGGTTCCAGTTCCAGGCGGACGCCAAGGCAAATAAATAAACAAATAAATAAATAAATAAAGTTTTAAAAAAAACTGAATTGATATCTAGGTGTTCCTTCACCTGGTAGCTCTAATTAAGTAGAGGTAATGGATCTACTGGTTGCAGTTAGAATCCCATTCTACTCTCCTGTTTTATTTGGATAATTACCTATAGCTTTGATTGTCAACTCATAAGTTCAGCTAGGTAAGATGAAAGTGAAAGATTCATATGATAGACTCTACATTTCAATACTTAGGAAAGGTTGTATTCTTTATCTATCTTTTTATTTAACTGAAATATAATATGTAATCCCATGTGGTACTGTAGATTCACAGAATAAAAGTCAAGGAAGCAAAATTAGGGAGGGAGGGAAACAACTATGTTGAAAGAGTAAAGGAAATACCTGAACACATTTAGAGAGTGCTTTTTAATTAACATGGATGACCACAAATACCAAAAATACCTAATAAAAAGTTAAAAAGTACTATAAGAGAGGCAGTATTTTACTAAAAGCATGTGACTAAAGTTTTTCCATAAATCACTAGTGAAGAAAGTAGATAATCACATCAGATCATAAGAACCTATTAATTAAGTAAGTCACTCTACTATAGAGCACTACTTCACTATACCTTTTCTATAATGAGAGTTCAGCTTGACACCCAGGGATTCTATATTATTACAAAACCCACAATCAAAAATAAATAATTTTTTAAAAAATAATTTTATTTTATGTTTAAATAGTTATTTGACAAGATGTACTTCTTTCAGAACACTTTTATATTTAATAGGGATAAGCCAAAATGTATCAGCTAAAAATAAGAATTGTCTTAATGATTATTATTCCTATTTGAGCTTGTTTCATGGATTAGAGTAGTTGTCAGCTTAAGGATAAATTTAAAAATTGTGGAACATTTACAAAATGGAGTACTACTCAGCAGAAAAAAATGACATTCTGAAATTTGCAGGCAAATTAATGAATCTGGAGAGGATCCTCCTCTCCATAGGCCCAGACATATGCCCAGAAAAATAGACATGGTATGTACTCACTCATAAATGGATTTTAGACATAAGGAATAACCTGGCCACAATCTACAAACCACGAGCAGCTAGGTAACTAGAGGAGCTTAAAAAAGACATCCATGGATTCTCTTGAGTAAAGAATCCTAAACAGAGAAGATCTCCTGAGTAAATTGGAATGAAAAGGGGTAACATATTACTTAGCCATGATACTGGGGGAGGGACTCAATCCTATTTCAACTGCTATGCCATACGGAACTGACTGACTTTGGGACCCCATGTCTTCTTGGGGAATGGATAGGGGGTAGGAAGGGACTGAGAGAGGACAGGGAGGAGGGGAGGGAAGGGAGCAGTGATGGGTATGAGAAAAAACTTTTTAAATATATATATATATATATATATATATATATATATATATATATATATATTATGGTCAGCATGGTAGCTCAAAAGGCAGAGACACTTGCTGCCAAATTTGGTGACCTTCTTTATATCTCTGGGAACTATATGATGAAAGAAGAAATCAGCTCCATCAGATTGTACTCAAATGTCCAGGAACATATCCATGCATATGTAAACACACACACAGAGGTATGTACACACACAGGAATAATGTAAAGAATATAGGAAAATTATTCAAATGGGGTCTGAGTACAGTATAGCTCAATGGAAGACCATCTGCCTAACATTTTCAAGGCCCTGAGTTCAATCTAGTACCAGAAGAAATGCAAAATGCTCAAAGAGAGACTTTCAAGAGATTAGGGAGAATACTATTTCTCCTCTTCTCAGTATTCCTGAGTTGCCTGTAGTTCTCTGTGTAGGTTTGAGACGTGAGCTTTTACCCCATTAATGTTAGCATGTTCTCCTTGTTCATATCATGTTTAGGCAGCAGTGTCAATTAAACTTCTTGCGTATAGGTTTCAGTATTTCTAGGAGACATGATCTCACAGCTAATGTCTTGTTTCCCTGGCTCTTACAGTTTTGCAGGCCCTCTTCCACAATGATCCCCCAGGCACAAAAATTGTGCTGTAGAGGTATTTGTGTGTCGGGGTTCCACAACTCTGCATTTTCATCTTTTGTAGCTCTCTAGCATGGTACCTGCCTCTTGCAAAGAGAAATTTCCTGGGTGAAGGCTTTTCTTAACAAGGAAAATTTGATATTTTTTTAATTATTTTTTTCAAAGAATGAGAGTACTGATCAGGGCATTGGGAGAAAACTGTAAATCTTGTTTGATTATAAAGAATGTTCAATATTTTTTTACACTCTTCAGAACAAAATATCATAGTAAAGCTTCAACAGTAATATTAGAGAGTGTTCTCTACAGAGGAAGGAAGCTTCTATGTTCAGCATAGTATTTGATTCACAGAACATGACACAGAACCCAGTGCTAGCTGGGTAAGAGATATGTACTTGATAAATATTTGTCCTGACCACTTACATATACATTTTCACTGTAACTAAATAGATTTAATTGTCTTCTTAGAAAGACTGGGAGTAGCTTGATAAATATATGATACATATTAACATCCACAAGTGTCCCAGGTTTAATAAGACAAGAGAAAATATGAATGGATTTTGTATTTGCAGAAATTTCAGTGGCATCGTATTATAGATAAAGTTTGCTAAAGCGGAACAATGTGAATCTAATTCAATTTTTAGCTTCAGGTTCCAGTAAACAACATTATACAATAGTGCAGCAATATCATTCTCAGCACAGTGTGACTTCTTAGGGCTCTACAGATAACCAAATTTGGGGGTTAAGCGGGTTTATTTTTGTTATAAGTTTTATATAAAATTCCTTCCCTCAGTACACTTATGTCAACATTGGTCCTCTTAGCTGCCAATTTTTCTCTTTAGGGTCAGTCTTATATATGTGGCTCCCAATATATTTAATCAATATTATGTTATCTTTATAATGATTAATTGCACAGAAACATTTTTTTAAAGTGTGAACCTGAAAGATAATGATGACAGATTTAAATCTCATGAACATGCTCAAATTTACTTCCGGATAAGGTGATAGAATCTTCAAAAATGAATGTTGAGAAAAAGAATATATTCACTTAAACCGAAGTGCTGACATAAAAACTTTTGAGTCTCTAGAGGAAAGAGACAGTATACTCTATGTTATGTTCCTCTCTCTACCTTGATAGGCAGAAATTTACCAGAACAACTAAAATACTTAATATAACTTTTAAAATATAAGATATAGTACTACTTAAAACATAAGATGGGTTCTAGAATTTTTAGTCTCATTTTTATAATCATTCTATATAAAATACATTAATATAACCAGCCCACAGAAAATAAAATAAAATACATATTCTATTTCTTTATGCAAAAACTATGGGAAACTACCTTACAAAGCAGAAAAATTTATTTAACTCTTTATCAAACTCTTTAAATTGAGAAGTGTGAATAACTCTTTTATCTACATTTTTACAAAGACCCATTCTGTCTTTTTCAAGACATAATAAACTAGTATTATAGCACTTTCATGAATGGAAGTATTAATAATAATATGCCATTTATATTCCGAGTCCAGCAACCTCACCTTCAGGGACCTTTGTCTCATTTACTTGAATCATTATTAGTCTAACTAACAGGATTTCAGTTTCCCTGTATCAGTGTCCTATTTAGTTCTAATTTGTAACATCATAACCTTTGTTTAACCTCTCTTCACAGACGTCTTGCAGCTCTTCCTCTATAGAGAGAAACTGCATAAATATTTAAATGTTAATTCAGAGTGTGTAAGAATGATATCAAAGTGTCCCTTAAAGCTGAATTTTCATGGATTTCCAATAGTAGCATTATGACATGACCTAAAATCCAAGAAGGTGTCAATTCCTCCTCAGTCTAAAGTACTGTTGGTTCATGGAAAAATCTGGAAATCTCAAAGGTCTAAAGTTGTGTTCCTTATAGCCCTTTCATTTTAAAGACAAATGGGAACATGTCAAATAGCTCAGAAAACTGTGCAAATAATTATGGAGATGCCAGTCAAAAGACCTGCACTTCTTTGCTTCTCAAACTGTGGCTTTGATAAGTCAAAAACTTTTCAACCTGCTTATCTAGAACATTACGCCCACAAAATCCCTGAACTAATCACAGCATATGAAGCCATGTTGTCAAAATAAAAAAAATTATAAAGGTATATATATTTGATATTAGATTAATTTTGGCAGTCATTCAAAGTAGTAATTTAAATGCTGAACTGGAGATAAATGCTCCCATTATTAGGTAGATATTTTATTTTAAAAGACTAGTAGAATTCTTGACATGTCAAGAAATGAAATTTAAAAGCACCATATAGGAGGATTTTAGATTTGACAAGATCACAGAGTCAATAATAAGTTGATATTCTACATGAAAGCTTGTACAATAAAAAAATGATGTTGAGCTTATCAATTTTCATCTTTTGTGTGATAATTTACAAGTAATACCCTTTAGGTTAGAAAATCATGAAGGTAAATATTGTTCCCTTTTCTATTTTAAGGGGTTGCTCTTCTTGAGGTCTTCTTTAAAGTTCTATATTCTACTTAACAAAGATTTTCAGGTTTGAGTATTGTGATTTCTGTACTGTATATTTATTCTTTAATTCATGTTAGCTGTTCCCCAATAAAGCACACTGTCACTCAAATAACTGAAAGGCAGAGTTTAGATACACAATAAAGTGATAAAAAATAGTTATTACATAGTACAGCATTGTTGGAGAATGATAAAGAAGGCTATTGTTTTGATAAAAGTATAGATGAAGCTAACCAATTTGAAAGGAAATTAGCTCTGAATGGCTCAGATGCCTTTGAATAAATTGGAATTAAAAGTATAACAGTTACAGAATTCAATCACCTGAAAAATGTTATTGTAGTTACAGAAATAAGTCCTTGTAAATATAGCAAGAAGATACAGCACATATGTAAGGCATTCAAATGTTTTGTCATTAGTGCTCTATTTCTGAAGCACTTTCTACTGGATATGATTTACAAATGAAGGAATTGAGGCTGAATATACTCAAAAATATTTCACAACTGACTGACATACTGGAATCCATTCTAGTCCTTAGAAATTTAGTCAACTCTTAATCCTACCAACCACTTACTCTAGGTGAATTTCATACTTGAACATTTCCCAAAGGGAAGTGATCATAGAATTGCTGGCACTTCTTTTTGCCAACCACTGAAAAACATAACAAACATTCAACTTGCAGTAATTAGCAGTTTATAAAATAAAGATAACTTTACTTTTGTGTTGTATATTTTTATGAAAATTTTATCACTTCCCTAGCTTTCTTTGTTGTATGTGTCTGTCTTTCTCTTTACATGATAAAATACCATGACCAAATGCAACTTGGAAAGAAAAGAGGTTATTTGACTTAATATTCCTTGCCATAGTTCATCACTGATAGAAGATGGGGCAGGAATTGAAACAGAAACAATAGAATAGGGCTTACTGCCTTACTCTTTCTTGTCTTTGGCCAGATTTTTTTACGCACCCTAGGACCACCTGCCCAGAAATGGTAACACCACTGTGGACAGGACTCTCCCATACCACTCAACAATCAGACCAATTCCCCACAGATATGCTCACATGCCATTCTGACCCAGGCAACTTCTCCATTGTGACTCCTCTTCCCCAAGACTCTTGCTTGTATCAAGTTTATAACAAAATAAAACAGGACAGTCAATTCACCTCACACATATGGAATGTCTGTCTGAGAATGGAATGCAAAGTAAGTAGCAATTTAGTTATCTGGTTCTCTACCACAGCCACCTCCTAGGGGAAATTATGATGATTAAATTGCTTGCAGGTAATTTTTTTGAGAATTCTCTGCACTATGTTTTATGTATCTTTGTATATTTAATAATACGAATGTGTGTTAAAGATGTGCTCGTAAGGCTTATTTAGTAGTATAATGTTCTTTGATCCTACCAACATACATATTTTAAATATTTTCCCCATGAAAACTAACTTCACTCCAAATTATATTTGATAAATAAAGCTATACTTGTTTAATCATTATAATTCATTTAATATATTTATCTTATAATTAGGGATTAGGCCTTGTACAATTATAGTATGCTTTGAATGAACTGGTAGAAATCTGGACAAAAAAATAACAATCTCCAGTCCCCTGTGTCTTGTAGTATGAAAGGGATACTTGATAGCTGTCTATAACTTTAAAGTAAAAGGAGAGGTTTCTGTGCCTTCAAAATACATTTGCAGGTCACGAATTAGTATCTAATCCTCTAAGAAATTAAGAGTAACACAAAGCAGGTTGGCGTCAAGGCTTAATTTGTTTACTTTTACCTATAAATAACTGTTATCTAGGGTATCGGGAAATGATGTGTTCTGCTTAATCAAATATTCTGGGTAATAGATTATTAGTCTACTTAATTCCATGTATAAATCACTGATTATGAAAAATTAAACTGCAATCAAATATTCTTAGCACAGAAATAAGACTCAGGGTAAATCATTGTCTCTTCCTTGGTGGTTCAAAATGAAATTTCCACACCTCACATTTCCCTTTTTAGAAAATATAGTGTCCTAGTGTATGATAGTTCATACACAGACATAGGTTTCTTTTGTTTGTTTATTTCTTGTCATTTCTTTGTTTTTCTTTTTAATATGAATTCTCAGATTCATCAGGCATAATGGTATATGCCTTTATTTACTACCCCCAAGGAGGAAGAGTAAGGCTGATCTCTATGAGTTCCAGGATAGTCTGGTTTTCATAGTAAGTTATGGGACAGTCAGTACTAAATAATAGGGAAACCCTGTCACACACACACACAAAAAAAAAAAAAACCAAACAACAACAACAAAAATTTTCCAAATTCAATCTTAGAAGTGATTGAGAAAGTTTAGATTTTTTTTAATTTTTTTTTATACAATATACTTTGATTATGCCCCCTCAATTTCTCACAGATTCTTTCTACTCCTTTACCCACCCAACTTTGTGATTTTCTCCCTCCTTCGCTCCGTCCCTCCTTCCCTCCCTCTCTCTATTCATCTGTCTATCTATCATCTATCTATCTGTCTGTCTGTCTGTCTGTCTGTCTGACTGTCTGTCTGTCTGTCATCTATTTATATCTATATCTATTTCTCTCATTCAGTTTCTAAAAGAACTAAAGAACCCACAACCCCCAAACCAAAAAAAGAAAGAAAATCAAGCCAAACAAGTAAAAGACCAATAACACAAATAGTGCAAGAACACAGAAAAATGATTCAAAAGCCTTCAGAAAAACCACTGAGTCATTTTTCTGCTTGCCAACTATTCTTGTGCATGGGGCACGTGCTGAAGTGGAGTTTATATACTCACTGAGACATCGTTGAAGAAAACTAATTTTCAGTTTGCCAACTAGTATCAATAATGGCAGATTGATCCCTTCTTGCCCAGGGTTGGGTATCTTTGTTTGCTTCCCCCTCTCCATTCCAGGACCATAGCTAACTTAAATGTGTGCACATTTTGGGCATGATGCCATAGTCTCTGAGAGTGCACATGGGCATCAATCCTGTTGTATCTGAAAGTCAGTTTCCTTGAAGTTATCCATCACTTTTGATGCTTGCAATGCTCCTGCCTCCTCCTCTGTATACATCCCTGAGTATTTGAGGAGAGGGCCTTGATGAGAACATTCCATTTAGGATAAAGTACTTCCAAGTGTTTCATTCTTTACACATTGTCCTATTGTAATCTCTAGGTTAATTCTGTTTTCTTCAATAACAAGTTTCTATGATGTGGGTTGAGCAAATCAAATCTGTGGATACAGTATTATGTCATAGGGAGTTAATTTTATTTCTCTCTTTCTGTAGCAGAATAACAATAGTAGGTTTGGCCCTCTGCCCATGACTTCTCTCAGGCTCTTGACCACAGTAACAGTGTTATTTGTGGGTTCCATATTTTGGAATGAGTATAAAACATACTCCAAAAGTAGTTGGGTACTACCATAACATTTCTGCCACTATAGCATCTTGCAGGCCAGTCAGTGTTGTAAGTGACAGAATGTGTAAATGGATAATTTTGATGATTATCTTTCTCCGCTGGTATGTGCAAATTACCCTACAGTACCTTCAGTAAAGGGCTGAACTCTCAAGTTAGGCACCAACTCAACTTCTCTATTTTGGATGACAAAAATATTTTTGTTTTTAGGGATAAAAAAGCCTTTCCATAATATTGTGGAGCATAACTAATTGCCTAGACAACTACTGCCTGTGATATTTGAAGTTTTAAATGGGGACCCTTGGCCAAAGACTCAATAAGAAGTTATATGTTCCAGGTAGTAGAAGTTTTACTTGGTGACATAAAATGTCTAGTTAGGCATTGTTTATTCTAATATTTTATGAGTTAATTTAAGGTTTTTACATATGTATGTATACATTTATATATATACATGCATATATGTGCAAACTTACAATAGTAAGTTTCTAAGTTTTACAATAGTCTTTTACTGTCTCCATAATATGTATGTATGTATATAACATATATTTATATGCTTTTACACTTGAAGATTTTCATGGTTTATCAAAAGGCAAAGGGGTTAAATATCCATCCCTATGGAGCCCCCTTCATTCTTCCTGCCCATTCCCTCCTGATTTAATCCAATTATTCTAGTTTCCCCTTTGTGTCTCCATAATAATAAAGTCTATATTTCTTTCCTTGGGGGATGTTCTTCCTTTCTAGTAATTTGCTAGGTGCTGTAGCTTGGCAATTATTCAGATTATAACACACATATCAAAAGCTTAAAAGCTAACATCAATATAAAAATATATAGAATGGTTGTCTTTGGCATCTAGGTTAATCCTATCAAAATTATTTCTTTCTAGCTTTATCCATTTATCCATAAATTTTATAATTTAATTTTTCTAAACAAATAATATTTCATTGTGTAAATGCATTACATTTCCATTATCCATTAACTGAATGATATTTAGATTGTACTAATTTCTGGATATTATGGATAGAGTAATAATGAGGAGGGATGAACAAATTTCTCTGCAGTGCAGTAACTTTTGTGTACTTGCCCAATAGTGCTATAGTTAGCTCTTGAGGTAGATCTATTCTCAGTTTCCTGAACATTGACACCACTGCTTTCCATAGTGTCTGTACATGTTTTCAGTCCCATCAGTAATGGATGAGTATTCCCCTTACTCCACATCCTATACAGCAAGAGCTTTCCTTTATTTTATTGATGGTGGCCATTCTGATTGAGTAAGATAAAATCTCAAAGTTGTTTTAACCTGCATTTTTCTGATGACTAAGGATGTTGGAGCTTTTTTTAAGTCTTTCTTAGTCTTTCTGTCTTTTGAAAATTCTCTGCTTTGTTTTGTACTCAATTTTAATGGGGTTATTTGTTTTCTTGATGTCTAATTTTGAGGTTTGTTTTTTGTTTTTGTGTTTTGGTGGTTGTGGTTGGTTGGGTGGACTTTTGTCATTGTTTTTGTTGTTCTTGGTATGTTCTAGATACTAACTCTCTATCAGGTATATAATTGGAATACATCTTTTCTCATTCTGTACATTGTTGCTTTGTCCAAATGATAGAGTCCACTCCTATGCCTGGCTAGTTTGTCTCATATTGAGGTCTTTGATCTATTTGGAGGTAAGATTTTACAGAGTGATAGATCTAAATCAATTTCCATTTTATCTACTCATTTTTGTCCCAAGGAGGTGTTAGATTTTGTCAAAGGCATTTTCTGCATCCAATGAGATTATCATGTGATTTTTGTCTTTGAAGTGGTCATTTGAGTTCATTGAGTTATATATGTTAAACCATCTCTACATCTCTAAGATGGAGCCAATTTGATAATAGTGGATAATCCTTTTGACATATGCTTGAATTTAGTTTGTGAGTATTTAATTAAAAATTTTCACATCAATATTCATAAAGGATATAGATTAATAATAGTTCTGTTGGGCTTTTGTGTGGTTTAATAAGAGAGTAACAGTGGTGTGATAAAAATGGTTAGAAAATGTTTGCTCTGTTTCTATTTTGTGGGATAATTTGAAGAGCATTTGTGCTAATTCTTGTTTCAAGGTCTGATAGAACACTGGGCTGAAATCATCTGGCCCTTGGCTAATTTTTTTGTCATACTACTAATAGATCTCTGTAGTCAGATGTTTCTGTCCCACCAGGAACTGTCAAATGTCTGGCAGCTGCTTCCCAAATAATTGACTTTGCAGCTTAAAATTATAGTAAATGCAGAACCAATAGATCAAGCATTACTAACTCACTCTTACACTTAAATTAAACCATAATTCTTATCTACACTTAATCACATGGCCTGGCACCTTTTCTAAGTCTAGCATTCTCTTCTTGCTTCCTGGATGGCAACTACCTATTTTTTCTCTTCCTAGAATTTTCTTAGTCTGGTCACCACATTTATACTTCACGCATGGCTACTGACTAATCAGCATTTTATTAAACTAATACAAGAGACAAATCTTATAGTGTTCAAGAGCATTAGCCCACAGCAAATTGTTCCCATTTCACTAAGGGTTATAAATCTATTTAAATTGGTAATTTGATCTTCACTTAACTTTGGTAAATAGTATACAACAAAATTTATACATTCTTACTTAATAATCTATATCTTACAAATTTCCTCAGGTATATGACTTGGTGCTTTTTATGGAATACAGAGAAGAAAGGTGTGTTAGTTTGTGTGAGAGTAACTGTATGAAATCATATATTTGAATAATAAGCCTATAGTTGGTGGACTCTTTGGGAAGGATTAGGAGTTATGGTCTTGTTAGAGGAATTATGTCTCTGTCGGGAGTTTTTGAGATCTCAAAAGTCTCACAAAATTCTCAGTGCATCTCTCTATCTCTCTGTCTCATGCTTATGGATCATGATGTGATCTCTCAGCTATTCATGCCTCTATGCCTTTACTCCACTATCATGGACTCTAACTCACTGAAATAGCAAGCCCAGTTAAACACTTTGTTTTATAAGGTGCATTGTCCTCGGTGTTTTGTCACAATAATAGAAAAATGACTAAGACAAAAATTGAGGCAACTTTGCATAGGATGACACTGCTAAAACCTGTGACTTAACCAGATTATAACTGGACTGTGAAAGTATTTTTTTAATATTTAGAATTTCTCAAAAATACTTTATTTATCCCTATGTCTAGCTTTCTGAAATTATTCTAATTGTTCTCTACAAACTGCCATGCATATTTTCAAACCATGTTTTTTTAAATGGATTGCACTGTCATTGTACAATTCCATAAGTCTCTACAGAAAGTTGTTTTCTGAGTTTTAAGTCCAACACAAATAAGTTTATATTTTAAACAACAGTACTTTGGTAGTTATTATAATACACCATCAAATTTTTATTGACTTACTGCTATAAGTTAAAAATCCTGTTAAAGTCATTAGGAGTCTTAGAAGCAGTTGATTTGAAGTACCTCCTGGTAAATTTTCCAGGGGTTCATTGTTTCTTATCATCAGAACATCGAAGTTGAATCACACAAATTATCTGACATTAAAACATAACATACTTCGCAAACCTGTGGTAACTCATGGATTACCTTTCATGTGCTTGTCGCTGTCTCTAAACACCTGATGGTAAAATAATGGACTAGCCTAGAAATTTCCTTAATAGTATGCACCCTTGTTTTATACATGTAAACATTTTGGTATTCTATGGATAATCAAACACTCTACAATTTGGATTCTATAAATTGTGATCAATTTTTAAAATCTGTTTCAAGTATATATATTAAAACTTTTATCTCTTTATTGATTACATTTTTTAAGATTACAATATAATTACATCATTTTCATCTTCTCTTTTGTCTCTCCAAATTCTCCCGTATACGCCTCCTGAGTATCTTTCAAATTCATGGCCTCTGTTTTTATTAACTTGTTACATGCATATTTCCATGTTGAAAACACTTTTTGGAATGTGGCTTGTGTGTTGAAAACCAATATTGGAAGTTTTGCAATGTTTTAGGAAGCTCATGCCCCTCATGCTTTAAAATGTCTCTAGTCATCTTTTTGTCTCAGAATTTTACATGTTTCTTTCATAAATATTTTCTATGTGATTAAATAAATAAATACCACATAGATTTTAAGACACAGATGTTTTAGTAATTCTTCTCCCCAAACTAGGAAATATTTCTTTTATTCTTTTTTCTATTTTTGCTGGAATGATCATAAGCAAAGTATTTAATCGTTAATTCTCTGCCCTCATCTCTTCTGTGTTTGATAAAGCTATAGCCAAATGTGTCAAGATAGAAATATGAAGAGCTTTACAAATTTAAAGACCTTTATTTTCATGTTTTAATATGGAGATGTGAAAATGTAGTGTTTTGTTTTGTTCAATTTTACATGTACTTTCACAGTAGACTTGATAGTAGAAATTTCCTATAAGAGATTCTAAAATACTTAAGGTTTATAATGATCATGTTTCCATTAAACATGTGTACTTCATTAGGTTATTCCACATGGTACCCAAATCATTAGTCTCTCAAATGTAGCAAGGAAGATTGTGAACTAATGGTGACAGACAAATTTACTACAAGGACAGTTACCTTCCATAAAGTAAGTGTTTGGCTCTTATAAATACTAAGTAATCTATTTAGTTTTTTTTCTTTTTGCCAATAGTTCTAATTTAATTTTAAATTTTAAAAAGATTTTTACAACTTCTGTATGTTTATTATTTATTTATACATATATATATATATACACACTTTTTATTTTTACAAAAATGCACAGTGCAAATTGACTGTCAAACATTCACATCCAGTTTATTTAGCATAGAGCCCTGAATCACTGTCTTGGCAATAATGAATTTGCTTTCCAGATTAAATCAAACTAATTACATCCTGTTTAGTTGACTGTGAAGTCATATGACACAACTTTTAATTTGTTTATGCCATATTACTGATTGGTTAAAAGAAGATCTGCCCATATGTTCTTTAGCAGAGAAGATGGTTGCCATTATACACATTAACATACTCATGATTCAAAAATGCTGTGACTGATGGATATATTTCTTCCTGTGAGGAAGGAAGGTTTGACCCAAAATGCTTATATTAAAGAAAGCGCTTACTGCATAACACTAGGATTACCACCTGCAAACCCATAATCATTTGTATGCTCCAAACTTGTTAAATTTTGTCAGTACTACTGAGAATCCTTTATAAGAGAAGAGAAAGGGGGACAAAGTGAATTTATCATAGCTAATACATGACATGAACATCTGCTCATAATAATTCAGGCAAATTTAGTTTAAGTCTATCAGGCACACAAAGAATTTAAATGGTCCAAGATGAAGCATCCAGATTGATGATGGCTGCTTCAAGAATGTCATGGAGTAACTTCATTTTTTTATCATCTGCTAGCCATGTCCAGAATTCTGGTCTTAAATCCAGTGGTAGAAATGTCAAAATTGCATGTGATATACTTGTCTGAACTCCTTTGCCTGGATATTACAGGCAGAAATAAGAATTGTCATGAGAATTCTTTCTCAATATTCTTTCTGATTTAACTCTCTGTAGTAGGATTATGCTGGTAAAGTAAATATTTGTCCCACCTATGGGTTTAATGAAAAGCTGATTGGCCAAAGGCAAACCAGAATGGTGGGTGGGGCTACAAGGCTAAGAAAACTCTGGAACATCTCAGAGCAGACACAGAGGCCAGATGTCAAAGTTACCAGAGCTGCCACGAGACGCAGTGGAAATGCTGCTCTGAGAAAAGATACCAAGCCAAATGACTGAATAAGATGGGTTAGATGGAGAGCAAGCACTAGCAAATTATACGCCTGGGCCTTAGGTTACCATTTGTTGTAATAGGTTCCAGCACAGACTTTCTGGGCCTGGCCTCAAGGTTTGAACCCACAGTTCCACACCCACACGTCCTGTTTGCCTTTTACCAATCAGCTTTTTATAGGTGACAAATATTTACAACATAACCAGTATAATCCTACTACAACAGCCTTTCTCATTTTTGCTTTTACCCTTTCTAGTATAATGTACAATCTTTTTGAACTAGAGTTCCAGGGTACTCCCACCAAGTCCATCATTTTTAATAATATTTGCCCTATCAGAAAGTTATAGATGGTCATAATCTGACTGAACATCTTTCAGTAAGCCATCCTGGTCTTTTACTGAGAGCTACTTGAAAGCAATTTCCTCCAAAAAGTTTCAAATTCTGATAATTATACTTATTAAACATTTGTGTTCACTAATCAGTTACTTAACTATTCTCAGTCTTACCATAGTTGTTGTTTTAGTTAGGGTTTCTATTGCTGTGAAGAGACACCATGACCATGACAGCTCTTTTTTTTTGACATGCTATATATATTTATTTTGTTACAAAAAACACACAGACACTATATATGTGTATATATATATATATATATATATATTTAAACCAATATATAAAGACAACCTGCTGAGCACATTCAGGTTGTATGTATGGTTTCTTTTGTTTTTTTTTTCTTTTTTATTATTTTTGAAACTCAATATCAAACTTTATATAACAAAAAGCAAAACATTCAGAATAGGTTAAAAAAAATCTTACAGTAATAAAACTTCTTTAAACTTTTCTTTTCTTTAAAATACATAAACATAAAAAATAAAATCTAAAGCTCTTCAAGCTAGGTTAGGCTCAGCTAGAGATCAAGAAAGGACAGTAGGTCACAGCTAATGCCCACAGATGCACTATGGGCACCACAAATTCCCTCTAAGCAACCCTTCTATAATCAAACCAGAAGTTTTGTTTTTGTTTTTTCTTTGTGTGTATGTGTGTGTGTGTGTGTGTGTGTGTGTGTGTGTTTTAAATTACTTTATTCACCTCGCTGATTATCTTTCAATAAAAGAAGAATGATTTTGCTTAAAGTCCACTGAGTCAATACTTCTGGGTTTGTGAGACCTTACTCAGGAAGATATTCTACAAATTTATCCATTTGCCTGTTAATTTTAGGATATCATTTTTTTCTTACTGGTGAGTAATACTCCATTGTATAGACATACCACAGTTTGTTAATCCACTCCTCAGTTGAGGGGCATCTAGGTTGTTTCCAGGTTCTTGCTATTATGAATAATGCTGCTATGAACACAGATGAGCTAATGCTTTTGGGGTATGAATGTGTGTCTTTAGGGTATATGCCCAATAGTGGTATTGCTGGATCTTTGGGAAGAGCAATTCCCAGTTTTCTAAGAAACCTTCATATTGCATTCCAAAGTAGTTGAGCAATTTCACATTCCCACCAACAATGGAGGAGTGTTTCCTTTGCTCCTCAACCTCTCCATCATAGGCTGTCACCTGTATTTTTGATTTTAGCCATTCTGACAGGTGTAAGGTGGTATCTCAAAGTTGCTTTGATTTAAATTTCTCTAATGGCTAAATATGTTGAGGTTTTTTTTCAAGTGTCTTTCAGCCATTTGTAATTCCTCTGCTGAGAGTTCTCTTTTTAGATCTGAACCCCATTTTTTTATTGGGTTATTCATGGTTTGGGGCTCTAGTTCCTTGATTTCTCTATATATTTTGGAGATCAGTCTGCTGTCACTTGTAGGGTTGGTGAAAATATTTTCCCATTCTGCAGGCTATCATTTTGTTTTAATGACTGTGTCCTTTGCCTTACAGAAACTTCTCAGTTTAATCTCCCACTTATTGATAATTGTTCTTAGTGTCTGTGCCACTGGTGTTATATTTAGGAAGTGGTCGCCTGTGCCAATTCTTTGGAGAGTATTTCCCACTTTCTTTTCTACCAAGTTCAGTGTAGCTAGATTTATATTGAGGTCTTTGATTCGCTTGGATTTAAGTTTTGTGCATAGTCATAGGCTTGGGTCTATTTGCATTTTATTACATACTACCATCCAGTTATGCCAGCACAATCTTTTGAAGATGCTCTCTTTTTTCCATTGAATATTTTTGACCTCTTTGTCAAAAATCAAGTGTTCATAGGTGTTTGGGTTAATGTCTTGGTCTTCAATTGGATTCCGTATATCCACAAGTCTGTTTTCAAGACAATACCAGGCTGTGTTTAATACTGTAGCTCTATAGTATAACTTGAAGATGGGGATGGTAATTCCTCCTGAGGTTCTTTTGTTGAGCAAAAATTTTTTTGGCAATCTTGGCTTTCCTGTTATTCCAAATGAAATTTAGTATTGTTCTTTCAAGGTCTGTAAAAAATTATGTTGGGACTTTAATGGGAATTACATTGAATGTATAGATTGCTTTTGGTAAGATTGCCATTTTTACTATGTTGATCCTACCCATCCAGGACAATGAGAGATCTTTTCATTTTCTTATATCATCTTAAATTTCTTTCTTCAGTGATTTAAAGGTTTTGTCAAACAGATGTGTTACTTCTTTGGTTATAGTTATCCCGAGGTATTTAATGCTATTTGCAGCTATTATAAAGGGTGATGTTTTCCTAATTTCTTTTTCAACCTGATTGTCTTTAGTGTATAGGAGGGCTACTGATTCTTTTGAATAAATCTTGTATCCTGCTACACTGCTGAAGGAGTTTACCATCTATAGAAGTTTTCCTGGTAGAATGTTGTGGGTCACATATATATGTGTGTGTGTGTGTGTGTGTGTGTGTGTGTATGTATATATATATATATATATATATATACACATATAATCATATCTTCTGCAAATAGAGATAGTTTCACTTCTTGTCCCACTTGTAGCCCCTTAATCTCCTTTCATATTCTTATTGCTTTGGCTAAAATTTTGAGAACTAAATCGAATAGATAAAGGGAGAGAGGATATCCTTGTCTAGTACCTGATTTTAGTGGGATTGCTTTGAGTTTCTCTCCATTTGATGTTGGCTGTCGGCTTCTTATAAATCGCCTTTATTATTACATTTAGGTATTTTTCCTATATTCTTGATCTCTCCAGAACTTTTATCATAAAGGAGTATTTGACTTTGTCAAAGGGTTTTTCAGCTTCTAAGGAGATGATCATGTGGTTTTTTTTCCTTCAGTTTGTTTATATGGTGGATGACATTTATAGATTTTCATATGTTGAACAATCCCTGCATTTCTGGGATGAAGCCTACTTGATAGTGGTAGAAGGATTTTTTTAAATGTTGTTGTAATCAGTTTGCCAGAATTTTGTTGAGTATTTTGGCATCAATTTTCATGAGTAAGATTGGTCTGTATTCTCTTTCTTAGTTGCATCTTTGCGTGGCTTGGGTATCAGGGTGATAGTGGCCTCATAAAAGGAGTTTGGCAGTATACATGAATCAGTTTGTTGAGTATTGGTATTTGTTCTTCTTTGAATTTCTGGTACAATTCTGCAGTAAAACAAACTGTTCGTGGGCTTTTTTTAATTTGGGAGACTTTTAATAACAGCTTAAATTACCCATGGTTTTATAGGTCTGTTTAGGCTTTTAATTTGTTCCTGATTTGATTTTGGTCATTGGTACTTATCCAGAAAGCTGTCCCTTTCTTTTAGATTTTCTATATTAATAGAGTATTGATTTTCAAAGTATGACCTGATAATTCCGTACATATCCTGGGTGTCTGTCATTATGTCTCCCTTTTCATTTCTGATTCTGTTAATTTGAATATTCTCTCTCTGTCTACTGGTTAGTTTGGATAAAGGTTTGTCTATCTTGTTGACTTTCTCAAAGAACCAACTTTTTGCTTCATTGATTCTCTGTTTTGTTCTCTTTGTTTCTATTGTATTGACTTCAGCCCTAAGTTTGATTATGTCTTGCCGTCTACTCCTTCCAGGTGAGTTTGCTTCTAATTGTTCTAAGGCTTTCAGCTGAGCTGTTAGTTCTCTAGTGTGGGATTTCTCTAGGTTTTTTCATATAGGCATCTAGTGCTATGAATTTTCCTCTTAACACTGCTTTTATTGTGTCCCATGAGTTTGGGTATGTCATGGATTCATTTTTGTTAAATTCTAGAAAGACTTTGATTTCTTTCTTAACTTCCTCTCTGACCCAGAGGTGGTACAATGTAGAGATTTTCAGGTTGCGTGAGTTTGTATGCTCTCTGATTTCAGCTTTCCCCCAATATCAGGCTCTGGATTTTCATTATATGCTAACTAGAATTTGTGCAATAATTTCTTCTGAAAGCAGAAAATGTTCTGGTTAGTCTTCCAGGATACATTTTCAGTGCATTTACCAATTTGGCTACACCATACAAAACTCCATAGATTAGAACTAGAAAACAAAGTCATGTGATAAGATGTTTAACACATAAGCCCCAAACAGTCACTCTTATTTTTTTTAAAAAAAATTTGATTGTAGTAAGTTTAATAACAGAATAATCCTGGAAAATGAAGAATGACATTGAAAATAGTCGAAACCTTTTGTCAAAGGAACCTTGATAGGCAAATACCTTGTAAACAGGTGAGCAGTGCTGTCCCTTAAGTAGTAAACAACTAGTAAACACTATGATGTGCTTCCCCCATTCATACCAAGCCGTGAAAGTGCTACTCACTAGTTTTGTTCTAAATACAAAGCCAAATCTTTAAATTGTAGGAGAATCAGAACTTGAGCTGGATATAAAATCAATCATGTTCTTCATTCTTTTAAAAATGCATTTAGAAATAGAGTTAGTACGACAATTCATTATGTCTCTTCCATTATACTATCATACACTAACTGTATTTGGCTTCAGAATAAACTCTTATCCCCTTTAAGGGAGAGTGATATTTAGTATTGACATCAGGCTCTTCCTTAAAGCCAGGTTGGAATATGAGACCTGTATCATCAGGACTACTTGCTAGAGCTAAGTAATGGTTTTAGGTAGAAATTAATAAACTTAGTTAATATGCTATCTTTTGAATCAAAGCATGACCAACATAAACTCACAGATTCCATAGTAACCAAGAAATAGTTATATGCTTTGCATTTTGATGTAAGACAAACAAGAGGTTAAGCAGAAAATTCAGCTTTAGAATATCAGATTGATGGCCAGCTTTCCAAAATCATCACAAGCCGAATCATTTGTCATTGTTCTTTGTGTGCTTATGCACAAAACTTCTTCAAGAACTCTATAGAAAGTTATAGACAAGATTTTATTGAAGTTTGTGTGAGGGTTGCCAAGGGATTCTGGGCATTGAGCATTAAAGCTAAGACCTCCTTAACACTGAGCAACTACCTTCTCCCCAACAGGATATTCTCTGTTCCCTGAGGAATTTATTCTCTTTGGTATTTATCAACAGTTTCATAGTTAAGATTTTGATACCCTCTATTCAAAGAGTTATGAAAATAGAATTTTTTAAAATACAATATTATTGTTTCTCTTCCCACGACTCCCCCCACATCTTCCCCATTTCCTCACCCACCCAAATTCATACACTTTCTTTCTCTCTCTCATTAGGAAATTCTTAACAATGAACAGTTTTTAAATTTTTTAGAATTTCACATCAAATGTGAAGTGAGAGCAAATAGATAAAAATTAGAAGTAGACTCAGATTTAAAAAAATATTTGCTGTACAGAAATATGGTATAAAGATATATAGTATCAATGCCAACATTCTATACTGAAATCAGGAAGTTAAAAATTATAGATTTTCATAAACTGACTAGCATAATTTATCTACTCAGATTTACAGAAAAAAATGATAAAGAAGAAAAGTATACATGCAGTAGTGAGATTGCCATGCCTGTCATAATCCTGACTCTTCAGCTAGTCCTTGATGCTCACATGGGATTTGGTGGTTAAGACTGTGCAGGCAGGTAAGGATTGGGATTCAAATCTGGTGGCATCTACATCTAGAGTTTAGTTTTCTTACTATTACCCGGTATTGTCACTAATGAAGAGCTTTCGGTGCTTAATGTTTATTTATCAATTATGTGAAAATTTCTATAAACAAACAACCTGTTAGAATAGGAAAGGACACAAGAAGCACAAGCCAAGGACCAAGATGTTAATATACATGTAACACAGTGAATCATCACAAATGTAGACCCAAAGAGTGTTCATGTAGGAGTGATATCTATAAGGAAAGGAAAAGATAAAAAGATTTGCTAAATAAAAAGAAGCTGTTGGCTTAGACTATTAGTTACATTTTAGTATTGTGGATAAATGGAAGGATGCCCTCTGTTTCACAGCTGAGAAGAATTGCCAGGAATATGCTTTCTCCTGATTGAAGTTTAAAAACCAGCGAGTCTCTTCAAATTTAGATGTTTCTGCATATGATGACCACATGTGTCTTGGAGTCTTTAATAATTAAATGCAAATAATGAATGAGATCAAACTCTTCACTAGCTACTTGGCTTTGATGAGCTGTCATCACTTACTTCTTTATAAATAGATCGGGCACAATGACTTCAGTTTGGTGCATAATGATTCCACATTCGTTGCGCACAAGGTCTAAAGTAAAGATAGCAATTATTTTGCATGGCAATGAACTACATAAAGGCAAAACATATAAATGGATGATTCAGGGTAGATTAATACTACTCCAAAGGATGGGCAAGTATACATCCAGAGCAGTTTTAAACACAATCCAAATATATGATGGGAAAGCCCATGTCTAATTTTCATATAGTTTGAAGACAGCTGTCTGAGTTCTTTAATTTGAACTGCAAACTTTATTGTTGGTACTTATGAAATCATATTCTCATAATTTAATATCTACTACAAAAAATAATAGGCGAACCTTAGGAATAACAATTATTCTAATAAAAGTAAAGATCTTCCATATACACCCATTCTAATATACATGATATTATTTATCCAAATAATGTTTATTAATGTATTCACCTTACAGGAGTTTTGTCTTTCTACTGACCTGAAGGCCACATACTTTTATTGCCTTCTGCTTCAAAACTATTTTTTTTCTGAATTGCTTTTCAAATTTTTTTAGCTTCATATGATGATTCTCCTTCTCAAGTTTTTTTTTTTTTATTACAATGTTTCACGGACATGAATCAAAATAATAGTAAGATGAACTCTATTGTGATGCCTTACATGGTGTCATATTTCAAAGTTTCAAATATTCAAAAACTTTGCTAGCTAGATCTGTAAAATCAGTTAATAGATGCCCCATTGGACATAATTTATTTAATCTTGGAGTATTTATAAGAGTGGTTCCATTAAATACAGTGAGTAGAGACATACAACAAGGAGCATAAATGATCATTCCATGTCTGTTATCTGCATATTAAAATGCCTCCTCTTCAAACTTTCTTTATAGCAGTTTTGATATAAAAAAATAGATTCAAGGATTATACCCAAGCTGTTTGTTACTAGTATGTTAATAATTAAATGTGTGGTATATCTAAGATGATCATGAGAGAATGATACAAAGAACCAAAGGCAATGTTCGCCATTTAATTAAAAGCTATTAAAGCTCTCCTCTGATAGTGGACAGATAGCTCAGCACTTAAGAGCTCTTTCAGTAGCTCAGCTTGGGGAGTTTCCAGCTACCACATTGGGTGGTTCAAAACTACCTATAACTCAGGCTCCATGGAGACCAACTTCTCTTAGCCTTGGTAGTCACGCACACACATACACATAAGTGAAAATAAAATAGATCTTTATTTTTTTTTCTCTAAACCATGTATGAAGAAAGAGTCTAGGTCCTGGTACCTGCTATGACCTGGGAGACAGAAAAAGCATCCTCCCTGAATTCTCACTCTTTATTTTCCTTCTCTGGACTGAAAATTAGTCTTTAAACAACAGATTTGTCACTGCTGGAAGTCTGTCCTGACAGTAAGTAAAGAAAAAAATGTGCAAATAATCCCAGAAGAAAAGTGCTTGCACAGAAAGAGTAGGAATGTCTTGGTTTTATTTCAGTATAGATCAGATGATTTTGTTGAAATTTTTGTATTTTTGCAACTTATATTTTCATCTCTTGCTGAAAAGAAAATAGGGTGAGATTCTTTCAGAGCAGACTGATTGCTGTGGGGCAGGTTGCTAGCTAAATGGATGCAGGAAGATTTTTGTCTTCTTTAAGAAAGAAGAAAAATAATTTATTTTGGAACTGACTTCTGTGTATTCTAAGAAACCAGGCTCTTAGTAAAATGACAAAACTCCCTCAAGTAAAGAGACAGAAGCTGCCCCTTTGTTCTTTAAAACCAGTATGCAATCAAGCCTCAGTTGTTCAACGAAAGTCATTACTGACTTTCAAATTGTTTGTTTATTCCAAGATTAAAAAAGAAAGAATTATACTTCAATATATTTTAGATGTGTATGGCAATAAAAGAACAAGAGGATAGCAACCTTCAGTATAGAGCAGAAGCTTTTTATTAGGCTCCACTCCATTCTCAGGGAGTTTGATAAAGTAAAAATGAAAAAAATATGCAAATACTTGAGACAATATTATTCATATTGTAAGATACAGGTCAAAGAAACTTGAGTAATTCACAACTCTCTCTGCACTGGGCAAAACGGCTCAGTATCCTTACCGACAATCTGAGTGCTTTACACCTGCATACTTTGATAATCATTGCCTATAACACAAATCTGAATTTTCTTTGACCAATGTGAAACCCCAAAGAAGATAACATTCATGCTTTGCAAAATAATACATGTCACTATCTAATGCCTTTGTGGGATTTAATTCAAATTTACCCATCCCAAAATCTGTGATAATGATGACGATGATGACTCTAGCATGCGGCATGGTAAACTAGACGAAAATGACAATTTCATAAGGATCTATATCAATGGTGTATCACCTCAGTTTAGACTGATACAGAAATAATTTCATTGTTTTCAACTTTTCTTTATTTTTTAAAGTGACAAGTGAAATAATATATTGCACAGATAGACAGCATCATCAATCCTGAAGATAAAGGGAAAGACACTGATTTAGTAAGAGGAAAGAAAACACAGTAAGAATCCAAAGACCTTTCTCATCAGTGCTTTTGAGCCTTAACTTTATCTTGAGAATATATTTTATAACCTCAGGGAAGAAGTTATTGCAGATTTTGAATTACAATTACATCAGCACTTGCAAAGATTCCAAGCAAATTGCAAATTGGAATCTAGAACAACCACAAAAGAAATCCCCCAAACCCAGCATATCATAATCATTTTATGGATATACATGAAAATTATCAAATATGTCACTTTGACAAAATAAATCTACATTTGGCCAATGAAAACTAAACTATAAACAAAACAAAAAGTCAAAAATATACCTGACTTTACACAAATTAGACAAGCATAAATAATAGGTAAAATGTATTTATCACTTAGATAATTTTCTGCTTGACATTATTTTTGTTGATTCTTCCTAGTTACAAAAGACAGCTACCCTTTGTCTATCTCTCCACTTCTTGGAAAGAAAAGTTTACGCCCAGGTATATGGGAACAACAAAAAAAAAATCACTGTTTGGTTTACACTTATATTGAGGAAAAGAATTATCAAGAGAGGATTTTAAGAGACCCACAAGTAACATTCACTTACGGAAAGTGCACCTGAGATCTAGGCCACTCATAATTAAAGCAATTAAAGTAGAGCCTAAACCGCTGAGTACCACACAAAGCAAGAACAGACAGGCTCAAAGTTTCAAACATCTTCCACACTAATTAAAGTTTGGTGATTTTCATTGTTGTTGTTTTCTTAACTTTTTCTCTGCTTAATTGAAACAAGCTTTTTTCATTTGACCTTTGTCCTCAAATACATTTACATGTATCTCAATTCACTTAAGACAATCTTCTTGGTCTTCAATTTACCGATGAAAAAAGTGGGCCCAAGGATGGACTGAAATCATCTGGTTACCATGGTAATCCTGGCATTCCGAACAGTTCATTAGGATTTGTTAGTGTACACTTTCTGGATATTAAAAATACAGTCCATAAGCTTACAAGAAAGATAAATACTTCAGAATTCTAATCACAGTAAATTAAAAAAAAAAATAAAGATATCAGATCAGTGGTTACATTGTCAAAATACAAAGAGAATTTAATAAAGCAGAAAGTCTGTGGTTCTCATAAGTAAAGAGGTGCCTCAGTCCAGGTATGAAACAAAGGACAACTTAGAAGTCATCTGCAGTCAAGGAGTACTAAAAAGAGTAAAAAAAAAAAAAAATTGGCAGCTTCTGGAATGCTAAGAGAAAATTGCTCTATGCATACAAAGTTCCAAATTTCCACAGCACTTAAAACCTTCTATCAGGAGCTGTAGACAGGGTCTTCTTATATCTGCAAGTCCCATCAGAATCACGCCAGATACACAGAGAATAGGCTTTTCAACATTCCACAGCAAGGCAGAGACATGCAGCAAGTCTATTGGCCTCTCCCAGATGAAACTCTGCAATCCTGTCCAGTAACCTGCAGTTCAAGAACCCTACAGATTCCACTGGCACCACTGCACAAAACCTTCCAGCCACTGGGAATCCATTTCCATCCAAAGCAAACCCAGACAGTGAGAAAGAACATGGTTACTTGAAGGGAGTTGAGTTGAAAGAAGCATGGCTATTATTCAAGCTGGAAATTATTGTTACTGAGGTTGACAGAAAGTTTGACACGAAAGAAGATATGTATCATATAATTTTATTTCCTTTTGATTCATTTTGGTCCTGTTCTAGGTAATCTACTTTATCACTGATAAACTAACTACAATGTTAAATATCTTTGGTTTGAATTTGCCTTTGGAATTTATGCAAAAAGCTGGCTTTAAGCTCAGTATCATATGGCCTCAGTCTCCCAAGTGGTGGAAGAGAGGGCTACACCACTATGCTCTGCTTTGAAATAGTTTAAAGGGAAATATTGTCTCTAGACCAACCAATCTTGTTCTATTTTTTGTAAAATAATTAATATTATATATAAATAAATGTATATGTTTGGAAACATCTAAATAGGACAACTTATATAGGCTTTTAACATTAAAACAAAGCTAATTTTAATAAGTAAGGGACTTTTAACTTATAAATTATGATTCTGCTAGAAAAAATTATTTTGCTGAGTTTTAGAAATTTACAAGTATCATCCTAATTTTTTTTTTTTTTAAAAAAAAAAGATACATCATAGGCAACATTATGAAAAAAAAATCTCATGATTCCTAGATAGTTTTCTTGGAGCATTTGCATAATCTTAGCATTCAAGAACTGTTAGAATCTTCAGTACATTTTTGGGAGTGATTGACAGTCTCTTTTCTTAACTACAAAGCAGGATGTGGATTGTAGATCTTTTGCACTGGAGCTGCATATGTTTTAGGGCTGAGATGGAAGTGACTATTCTGGGAGAGTGGTTTTCAGAGCTTCTTCTTTTGAATAACATCAACAATAGCAAAGAGCTTGTCAAAATGGAAACTTCTAGTGTCTTAGACATGCAAGGAATTAACCCAACAATCCATTCTAACAAGCACTCAAGGTAATTGTGTGAAAATGTGAGTTTAACACTCTCTATTCCCTTGAAAGGACTGTACATGTTTCTGTCTCTAAAGGTGTAATGTAATTTACTTACCAACTGCATAGTGTTTCAGAAATGCGGGTGTAGTTTACTGTTTCAATCTAATTAATTTGTAGGTAGTCTACAAATGTTGTGCTAAGGACTGGGTTAGGCGCTGAGGTACACTGAAGAAAGCAACCAGTGTCCCTACATGCAGTGTGCTCAGAAATAGCACAATTGTGACAAGCAATAGAGTGAACAGATGCTAAGTACAAGGGAGGGATATGAAGCATGTGTGAGCAAGGTCCAGAGCAGAGAAGGCAGGCCGTTTTAAGAGAAAACTTTGTATAGAGTAATCCATCTCCCCCAAGAAGTGACAACTGGAAAGATAAAAACCGGTGTTGTCAGTGCCATCATCAGGCAGATAGTCTAGAGTTGTGGATCAAGCCAGTGGAAAGTGTTTCTTCCTGGTTTCTGTTTCAGTTCCTGACTCCAGACTTCTGCCCTGACTTTGCTCAATGACAGGTAATGACCTGTAAGTTGGAAGCCAAGTAAGCCCTTTTCTCTCCAACTTGCTTTTGGATAGTTTTCTTCATAGCAATAAAAAGCAAACTAGAACAAAGTGCTGCTTTCTTATTTGCAAATAAATCTGGCTTCAGCAGCTTTACAAAAAGGGTTCCATTGTTTGTCCCCTCTCCCTAAAGTTTTATGAATATATTTATATACATGCACATGAATCACATATGAATAGTATAATAATCATACATATACCAACAAACAAAATGATAAATATATGACTCCTTACCTATTCAGTTCCATCCTCTTAATGGAGCCAGATGGTAGATATGTAGTATCTTTGACAATATGTCATTTCTAATTCAATACATGAGAAGTATCTCAAAGAGTATGACCAGAGACATATATATTTAATAATAAAGAATTAAAATAAAAATATCACTTCATACTTTCTCATTTTATATCATAACAACAATTCAACTAAGTAAAAATTAAATGTTTTTCTTGATTCTTTTTATTCTTTACTCCACATCTAGTCTACCATCATATGCTGACACTCAATGCATAAAAAGATAATCCTTGTAAGGCATATTTGCATATGCTTCTAGTTCCAGAAACTTGGGAGCCTGAAGAAGGAGAATCACTTGAGCATATGTGGACCACATATTGAGAGTTGCTTCAAATAACATTGTAAAAGTAGACCAAGCAAACTTCTCATTAGGGCTAAGGACGTGGTTCAGCAATAAAGAGTTCTCCTAGCATGTGTGAGCACACAAATTTTAGAGTGTATGTGGGGAGCGGTGTCGGTGGGTATACATACATCTATTAAATGTTTAATTCTCTAGCATATGTGTCCAATTATTCTGGCCACTATAATAAATTTCCATGGGTTATTATGATGCCATTTCTAGCAGGTCTCCTCTCTCCTCCATTCTCAAGGTTTATGTTCCATTCCCTACTGAGCAACCAAAATACTACCTTAAAATTAAAAAAAAAAGACAGAATATTCAGAATATGTCACTGCCCTATTAAAATATTCAGATAATTTGTCACCCACTTGGAATACTAGTCAAGTGTTTCTATTTTTTCCCCACAAAGTCCTATATAACCTGATTCCTTCCTAAATTTTTGAAGTGGCACTCTCACATTCCCCTTACTGCCCACTTCTGTCCATAGTCACCAAAGACATGAAATTGTTTAAATTTCAGTTTCAATTTACTAAATTCATATTAAAAGCATTAAAAACTCAGTTCCCTGAGTTGTTCTAATGTGACTGTTTGAATAAGAATGGCCGTATAAACCCATATTTGAATGTTTCCTGTTGGTGGTTGATTTAGGATGGACTAGATGTGTGGGTCAGCAGGGAAGTGGGGGAGATCAGCCTCTTTCTCTTTTTTGCCTCTTGCCTCTCCATTAGCATTAGACTCTCAGCTACTGCTTCAGTACCAGGCTTCCCTCAAGGGCGATCATCAACTAACTTTCTGAAAATGTAAGCAAGCCTTCAATGAAATGGTTTTTTCTTATAAGGTGTTTTAGACTTGATGTCTCTTCACAGCAATAGAATAGTAACTAAGACCAAACTTGGTACTAAGGTTTAGGGTATTACTGTGACTGACCTGGCTATGCTGTTATTTGAAAGTATATGAAAGAATTTTGCATTTTAGACTGGAAAAGCCGCTGAATGCTGTGAAGTGGCCCTAGACCATTTTAGCAGGACTTTCGAAGGCAGTAATACTGAGAGAAATGTGAACTATGGAGGCCAGGAGAGGAATGCCATTAGAGGGCATTCTTGTGGAGCTTTGGCAAAGTACAGGGCTATTATTGTCCTTGTCCAAAATACAAACCAAAAGTGTTCAACTAAATAACTGGCAGAGGAACTTTTAAGATTGCCTAGTATTGATTATGTCATGGGGTTATTAGTGATCACTACTATGGAGAATCTACAATAAAGAGAAAGAAAGGGGATCAAAAGATATATAAACATACAGCTTGAGGAATAAAAGAACACCAGGAAATGTAACATTGGAGCCAAGCCTTATGCTCAAAGAGATGAAAAGTTTGAAGAAAAACCTGATGCTAAGTGGAATAAAGGGAGTGGGACCCTCAGAACACACTCAGTTCATCTTGTAACCTGCGAATGGAAAACACCAGAGGGATATTCTTGTAAAGAACAACAATATCAAAGGAAAAGGTAGACAAATGTAAATCAAGATGCAGGCCAAACTGTAGTCCAAGCAGCCAGCATAACTTGGGAATTTTGACCATGTTGTTCTGGATTTAGGGTCAAGAAAGATAAAGTAAAAGGGTTGTTCCTCTTTGGTTAAGGATGGCACCACAGGCAGATGGCAGAGGTATCCTTGCATGAAGGCCCAATGAGGCCATTGTAGGAAGATGTGAAAGTGAAGCCCGGAAGGCATTAGAGGTAATAGATGTTGGAGACAACAGAGTAATGGTTACCTGCCAAGGAGAAATGCAGACAGGGAGTGGAATCAGCCCACAGGAGAGAAGTACCCTTTAATCTCAGACATGAAGTTGTGGGATCTAGAGTTTGCTCTGCTGGTTTTAGGTCTTGCTTTGGCCCAGTATTTTCTCACTTTGTTCTTTTCTTCCCTTTTGGACTAGTAATATATATTCTTCACCATTATATGTTGGAAGTTTGAGATTTGCTTTTTGATTTTACAGGGTCTTACAGTTAAGAGACTAAGTCTCAGAACAGACTTTGAACTTTTAAACAGTCTTAAAAGAGAAAGACTGGAAACTTTTGGGGTTGAATTAAATGCAATTTGTTACAATTCTGGGGGGGCCAGAGAGTGGAATATTGTCATTTAAATATGAACAGCCCCCACGGGTTCATATATTTGAACATTTGACTCCTAGTTAGTGTACTGTTTAGGAAGAATTGGGAGGTGTGGTCTTGTTTCACTGGAGATAAGCTTTGAGGTCTGGAATACCTATTCTAACCCCCCCCTCTCTCTCCTTCCTATCTTCAGATTAACATGTAAACTAGCAGTTCCTGTGCTATGACTGCCTGCCACCATGTTCCCTACCCTGATGATAATGTACTAAACCTCTGAAACTGTTTTCTTTTATACGTTGTCTTGATCATGGTGTCTTTTCGTATCAGTAGAATAATAAAGACTCCTTTCTGTATTGCCATTCCTGCCAGCTCATGTGGTTTACTAGACACAAGGTTGGACAACTCAAATTTTTCTTTTTTGTTGTTGATTGACATATATTATTTATGAGTTATAGTGTAAGTTGTGTATATAATGAATAATGATTACATCAGGGCACCTTACATTTCTATCACCTTAACTTTCCATTTCTCAGTGATAACTACACTTAAAATCCTCTCTTCTACTTAAGAAGCCCAGTGCACTGCCCTTAGCTGTGTTCACCAAACTGTGCCATGGAACTCAACATCTTATTCCATTTGAACACAGGAAGAACCCACTGACCAAGCTCCCTCAACTCATTCATGTTTCCCATCTCTGGTAATCATTATTCTGTTCTCAACTTTTCTGAGATCAGCTTTTTTAAGATTTTACATATGAGTGAGAGCATGTGAGTTTTTTATTCTGTCCCTGATTTGCTTCACTTAGTACAATGTCCTCCAGCTCCATCTGTGTTGTCACATGTCACAGGATTTCATTTCTTTTTATAGATGACTATTCCCCCACTGTGTAATTATCCTGCATTTTCTTTATGCATTCATTCATCGAGGAACATTTAGGTTGATACCCTGTCTTAGTTATTGTAAATAGTGTTGCAATAAACACGGGAGTGCAGGTGTCTCTTTGACATGCTGACTTCATTTCTATAATCAGAGACAGTTCTAGGGAATAAATGCCTTAGACAAACCAGCTTCCTCTCCTCTGTTTCCTGAGTGTGCCGTGTTTCTTCTCATCACCAACCCTTTGTGCATCTTCTCTCCTCCTAGATTCTACTCTCCAATCCATTCACAGCTCTTCATGACTGATATCTCAGTAGAGGCAAAAGGGGAGTAGTGGCCTTTGTAATGGTCCTGGCTGAGACCCCTACAGCTAAAGACAGATTAACATGATAAAAGAATCACAATTTATTTAACACAAATGTTCTGTCAAAAGGAGCCTTTGGAAATAAAGACTTAGGCAAACAGGAACTGTGTATTTTCTACACAGTCTTGCAAAAGTATAATTAGAGGACAAACATTAAGATCTAATTGCATGAAAACTGAGAACTCAACCGAGGCTTCTATTCAGTCTTCTTGGCATCCTTCCTTGACATTCTTTCTCCATTGGGTGTGAGGGAGGATACCTCATATATTAGGGTCTTGATGGAAAAATGCAGGGGAAAAGTTATGAATCAATCTTTCTTAGGTTTCATGACCGGCAAGAAGGACAAGAGGGAGAGAGGAGCATCAAACTCTGATATATCATATTTTGAAATGCATGTTATAAACCCTGCTACATCTCTCAGGTCACTTAATGTATATATAGCCACTACACAGATTCCCCTGTTTTACCATTCAATTAAAACTCCTGCACATACACAGCTACTTCCTCCTATGTTATGTCAGCCGTAGAACTTGGGTTCTAGGATGCAGAGACTCCATCTGTCTTCTATTCACTGCTGTGTTATCTGAATCTCCATTGCTATTTAGCAAGTAATAGGTATTCCATAAACAAAGAAGGAAAGCAAGTTAGGGATGTATACCACTGCTCATAGTACATACAATTTTGTATACGTCACAAAAAAACTACCTCATGGAAATAAAATGTAAGCACATAACATATACCTAATAATGTGTTCAGTAAGGTTTGTTTTGAATTACATTTGAAGACCAAAGCTCACATTCCAGTTCTGCCTCTCTTTTGGACATATCACTTTGTTTCCAAGGGCCTCCATCTTGCTTATAAAAGAAGTAATTCAGACTGGAGTTAAAAGATTACCTATACTTCCTAATTCCAATATATTTCGGAAAAGCCTGAACTCAAGAGAAATGATAATCATTATAATATGTTTAGAAAATACCTGTACCTGTACCATTTCTTCTTACAATATCATATGAATATTCATTCTCTATTTTAAATCATCATAATATCCTATAGTCTTAAGATACTTAAATGCTTATATTTTTTAAAATGCAATTTTAATTACATAATATTAGAGATTTATTTATATCAAGAAACCTACCTACTGATTAAATTGGAATTTAGAGAAACATCTGTTTAAGAATATTGAATTAACCACAAACTAATTGATTGTTAAGCAATTGATCAGATCAAATAGAAAAATTGAGGCATTCCCATCACCCTCACTGAGCCTTAAGGTCAGACAGAAACAAGCTAAGTGTCAAATAGAAACAGCTCTCTATAAAATTTCTCATTTGAAGTTTCTAAATACGTGTGGATAGAAACCACATATCTGGAAGTTTATTGGCCAAACAGACCAGAATTCAATTGGGCTTTCTTATAGCAGGTCATTAGAGATAACTTTACACAAAAGAAATAAATTTCCCAAGGAATTTTCATACTTAGAAAATCACAAATGTCATAAAAGGAAAATAGAGCCCATTCTGAAAGATTTCAATGAAGTTCATTTATGTAAAGATTTACTTAACCATTTATAGGCCAGAATTTTTGATTGTTCATTTCCATAACATTCCTAGGGTATAAGACATTATACAGAATCTTTAGATGGACAAGAAATATTTAAGTAATTAATTTTGTAAGGGAAGTGACATAACATAAAATTGCCTTTCAGATAAATTACAAGACCATACTTGAGTGCCCATTTATAATGTTATATCTTTATTTTTCACATGACTGTTAGTCAGTCAGTCATGAGTCTACTCAAGCTACGTACAGAAACACACACACACACACACACGCCATATATAACATCTCACAGAACAATGTCTTCAAATAGAAACTCAGAGATGAGCTAAGAATCACCTTCCTTATGCAAACTGCTGAATAGGAGCAATCACAGAAAGGCTGATACCACCAAGACAGTGCATTGCTGGAACATTGTACTCCTTGAGATTTACTGCATATTAAAATGTGGGAGGCCATTACTTCCCTCCAGAACAAATTTTGTGAACAGAGATGAGCCTAGGAAGCTTTTAGCTTATTTCCTGAATCATAAACAAAGAGCCCGTACACAGCAACTCCATGAGATGTAAAGGGGAGTATATTATATGATCCTTATTGGATTACTCAAAGCCTCTGCGAAGCTCCCTTCAGAAGTCATATAAATCAAAGCTAACTGCTTCCATAGAAAAGCAATCACATTTTTAAGAGAATATTTTTGTTCCCTGAGGTTGCACAGTAAGATTTAGATGCTTCTATTAGGACCTTTGCAATGGGGCATACTTAAGTAATTATAAAGATCCAGCCTGGAAAAACACCTGGACAGGCTCTGAAGGGAATTAAATTGATCTTTTGGTTTCAAGTTTTAAATTTTTTAGAAACATTTCTCCAATTACTCTCTAAATATACTCACTAACATGTACATACACACACATACACACACACCTTTTCTCAATAGCTGTGTTAAATATAGAATGTTATATTAGCTTATATTATTATTTTATTACTATTAAATCAATACTGTATGCTCTAGAGTTTTTCATGTGTGCCCTTTATGTGCATTTAGAAAGAACTTAAATTTGGGGTTGAAGAAAAATTTAACCCTAAACGTGTGTTCAGGGGAACCTTGAAGGGGATTTTAGAAATAAAAACTCATTGCTTCTCTGATCATTGATATTAATAATGGGTTTCTTTGCTGTTAGTGAGATACAGCTTTAAGATCACACAAGTAATAGTGATACCCTGCATAAGAAATTTGTTGCAAGGTATTTAAGTCCTCAAGAATTTACTTCTTCCAAATCATTTCTTATTCTCCATGTTTTATGGTACAATATTTAATGATAACACTAGATTTAGAAACACATGTAAATCTTTTCTTCTTGGAGCTGGATTTTCACCATGTGAGTAATATCAATTATATTCTAAAATTTCAAGTCAAAAGATCTGGTATTTATTTGTTTATCCTGACACTTTGGGAAAATTAAATGGTTTCTGACATTTTCTTTTTTAGGAAGTATATTTGCAGAACCAGATATAAATTTGCCCTTTCTAGGAATTTTCAAGAATAAATGATTAATCTGTTTAAAAATATCAATAAGGATTATTTTTATGTTTACTTTGAGCTCTACTGGATTATAGAAGATGCAAAATATATTATCAAGGAGCTTAAATTTTAGTGGACTGAGATAACATAAAATATGGGAATAATACAAGATAATAAATGTGTTAAATTCTGTGGCAAGATTATAGGTGCTGTAAGAATTCAGTCACATAGAAAATCAATAAAGCTTATCAGGCTTTGAGAATTTTGTTGGGAAAATGCATCTTAACTTGGAGGGAGGAAATTTAGATTTGATGTGATAAATTGTTCATAGTAATTGTAGGTTTTGGAGTAGGGGAGTGACTGATGAAACGTACACAGGGAGAAAATTTATGGAGCATCAGTATGCAGGAAGTCTAAGCTGATAAAAGAGAGTATGCTAACAAGAAGCCTAACATAATACCTCAGGGACAATATGATAAAGGCTTGAGCTGTGAGGTGGCTTCTGGAAATAGAACATTGACATTTGGAAGAAAAATTGGTAGATTTTTATAACTAAGTGGAGAGAGTAAGGGAGGATTATTACCTAGAATACATATTACAAGAATTAACAACCAGGTACCCATAAAATATAGTTGCACTGTTCTTATTGTTATAAACATGAAAGCAAGCCTAAGCATGATCCATGACATTTATTATGGGGTTAGGGAGTTCTAAAAAGGAAAGAAAGGGGAAGTGAGAATTGGGACATAGAAGAAAATGGTCAGTAAAGAATGTCATTAATGGACAGTTAGCAATGTGGATAAAAAGGGTTCATGACTGGTAAGAGCTATCTTAGTAACGTTTCTATTGTGGTGATAAAAACACCATGGCCAAGGTAATTTATGAAAGAGTGCTTAATTGACTTATGATTTCAGACAAATAGAATCCAAAATGGCAGAACAAAGACCTGAAAGCAGTAACATCTGGGAGCTTGCATCTTAATTTACAAACAGAAGTGGGGAGCCAGGGAGGGAGAGAGTGGGTGAGAGAAAATCAGAGTTACTCTCAAACTGATCCACCAAATACAACACATTCATGTGCAAGTACACACAGCCCACCACAGGGACCTTCAAAATCACCATGACTATCAGCTGCCAGAATTGTGCTGCTAGAAGCTATAGACTCTAGATAACACCTCCACAAGTACATCTTCAGTTGAGAGTTACTTTGGTGACATTATGTTCTCACAATTTTCCACTGTTCACAAGTAGTGGAAGTCTTCTGCCTTGGAGAAAACCCTGAGGCAGCAAAGCAAAAAAGACTCAATGACACTGTATGCTTTGATGGCAACAGTAACACTTTATAACTGTATTGCCACAGAAACCTGTGGTGATACAGGGTGCTTCACCAAGATCCTCTGCTAGCTCTCCTAAACTTACCATCTATAGCTAGAAGTTTTGTTGTTTTTTTTTTGTTTGTTTGTTTTTGTTTTTGTTTTTTTTTTTTTTGATCCGTTCAGCCTGGTCTAGCCCCTAGGTCTGAGCCTGTGGTCCCGAAGCCAGTTAGTCTCAAAATAATCACACAAAGGCTTATATTAATTATAAATTGTTTGACCTATGGCTCAGGCTCATTACCAACTAGCTCTTGTAACTTAACTCAACCCATTTTCATTAATCTATGTATTGCCACATGGCTCTATGTCTTTACCTATATTCTATTACATCTTGCTTCCTTGGGGGCTGTTTGCAGCTTCTCTTTGTCTCTGCCCTCCTTCCTCTTCTATCTCTCTTGGATTTTCCACCTGCCTTGCCATAGGCCAAAAATGCTTCTTTCTTTCTTTTTTCTTTCTTTCTTTCATTTGTTTTTCTATTTTTTTATTGTGAATAAAGTCTCATTTTTTTATCCATGTATCCCCTTGTTCAAACTTCCTTCCCCCTCCTGCCCCTCCCAGTCACTCTCTCATTCCCCCCAGAGGAACACCTGACCCAGTCTTGATGTTGGGATGAGGAAAGCAGATCTGCCTGGAGTGGATGCTAAACTAAGCCACCTTGGGACCTTGGAACCCTGCTGGAGAAGAGAGAGTAACTGCTTCTTTCTTAACAAATGGTAATAAAGTATATTCTCAGCGTACAGAAAGACATCCCACATCAGCCATCCCACAAAGACAGATGGCCCAAAGTAAGTAGTTCATTACTCAAGTTCTAACTCTGAGAAATTTAATGCTTTATTGTACAAAACTTCAGATATGTAGCTCCCTGTCTTGGCTTCATTTCCTGTTGCTATGAGAAAACACACCGATGAAAGCAACCTTTAGGGAGAAAGCATCTTTTGACTCCCAGCCCATTGTGATGAAGTCATTAAGTTAGGAACTTCAAACCACTGATCATATTCCATCTACAATCAAAAGCAGGACTCTACAAGTTGCTACAAACTTTGAGTCTCCACATTTGAGAGGTAAGCTGAACTCTAAATTCTAAGCCAGCCTGGTCTATGTAGTGAGTTCCATGCCAGCCAGAACTTCTTAGTAATACTCTGCTTTAAAAAGAACAGAGAAGAAAAAGCATAGCTAATTAATTCACGCATGCATACATACTAGTTATCAGTTCACTTTCTTGGGAAAGATCCTGCCCACAATAGGTGAGAATTCCCACATCACTTAAGATAATTAGAATAATCCTTCACAGACACTCTCAGAGGCTCTTTATCCATGTGGTTCTAAATTCTGTCAAGTTGACAATTAAAAGCAACATCCCTTTTTTCTTCTTCTAGACTTTTTCTGTCCTGTACTGATAAGTGATGAGAATAATTTTACTTAGCTTATAACATTGTTATGAGAATAGCAAGCTAATAATTGTAAAGTCACTAAGCCAGTGAGAAATCCTGCCTCAACATTATGTCTTAATATAATTTTAATTTGATTTATTAAGAAAATTTGGAGAAAATAATTTAAATTAGTAGTGATTGGCAACATAGGATACCCTAACTTCAGATGAGATATGATATGTTTCCATTTCTGTTAATTTAAATATATATGAAGTATCTTATAAATAAGTATATTTTCTGAATAATAATTATTGTATAAGTATTTCCACATCACTCTATAAACCAATATGTCACATTTCATAATAATACACTCACTGGAAGCATGAAGAAATAAATTTGGTGATTAAAAATGTTTTTGAAGAGTGTTATATACTGAAAAATAAGCTCAGTTTTCCACAACACAGGAGAATTACTGCTTTCAGGGCCACTTAAGTGTTCTATACATTCATTATTGTTACTATTTAAATAAAATGTAAAATACTATTTACCATGAATAATGACAAAAAAGAAGAAACATACCAACAATTTCTAAATCATACCTATGTATTTGTATATATAAATGCTTTATTCTTATTCTTTGAATAAAGACGGAAGGTCTCCACAACATCAGAAATTCATTTAGCAGGTAATAAAGGGACTGGAGCGATGGTTCATTCAGAAAAAAAAAAAAAAAAAAAAAAAAAAAAAAAAAAAAAAAAAAAAAAAAAAAAAAAAAAAAAAAAAAAAAAAAAAAAAAAAAAAAAAAAAAAAAAACCTGTTGTACAGCATGAGAATCTGAGGTCAGACTCCCAGCAGTAATATAAACATCAGGCAATGTAGTTCATGCTTGTCATCCTAGAGCTGAATAGGAATAGACCTCTGGACCTTGCTGGCCAGCCTCTCCTGCCAAATAAGTATTCTCCAAGTACAGTAAGAAAAAAATGTTCTGAAAAGAAAGGTGGAAATCATTAGAAAGATCATCAGCTTCAGGCCTATGCACATACACCTGCAGACACTTATACACATGTAAATACAGATGCATACTATCATATATACATAAAAAGAAATATATTTTCTAAAATAAGAGTCTAAATTAAAAAAAAAAAAAACCACTTCCCCATTATGGAATGAATGACTGATAGCAGAACTGTTTTGAGAGCAAATGTGGACCAGAGATACAACCAAGAAAATGTTAAGTGCCTCAAAGATTCAGTGTCTTTCTAAAGCCACAGGAATTATCTTTTCAGGGCACAAATTAATAGAAATTTACTTCAAATCAAGATTGAAGTTACTAAAGCCTGTTAATGAACATAAGCCTGCCTTTCTCTTTGCCAACAAACCATCAATAAATTTTAGCTGAGGTCAGTGCAAACCACAGAAATGAATATCGAAAGGCTAAATCAGAAAGTAAGTTTTATAAAAGCATGGGAAACAATGCAGTCTATCTACATGTCCCACCCAGACTCCTTATAAAAAATCTTGGAAAAGGAACCATTTTGAAAGGAAATTGCCCATATTTCAGGTGCAGAACTCACTATTTCATCAAGTAGCTCATCTTGTCTTAGCAGTTCTAAATAACAGGTGTTTATTATTAATTTGACAATCTTGATTCACTGTTTTGAACTCATCTCTTGAAAGCCAAAAAGCAGTCTAAATTCTGAGAACAATGTTAGTCCTTCATTCATTTGAAAATAATCATCATCTGTCCCTAACTCCCTCTATAATCTGCACATTTCTGGATTCATCATTTCCCATCATTTGACTAGCCTTCCTAGTCTAAGAGTGTTAAATACCTTACCAATTAGACCAATTGGTTTTAACTAGTATCAGGAACAGACCACTCAACAAAAATATTACAATCAACATTTATTTCAATAGGTATTACTTTCATGACCATGAGATCATTTTTATTTGTGGGTTTTTTATTTATAAGCTAATTTTTCTTCATATCTTCCACATTAATGTTAGACTCACCCTACCTTCATCTCTGTTTACACAGTCCTAATGCCAACTAATTTTTATATTTTATTTTAGGCTCTATCAGGCAAACTTTACAATGTGGATGAACTTCAAAAATGTAAACAACGTGAAAGAATAAGCCAGACATGAAGGCCAGATATTGTGACTTAACTTATATCAAATATACCAAATTCAAAAAATAGTTAAAGCAGTGATCATCACACACTGGAAATATACTAAAATTGTTGAATTTTATACTCCAGCATGAAGAGATTGATCATTTTAAGTAACACATTTTCATTTTTCTAAACACTACCTTCCAGCTATGCCAACACAATTTGTTGAAGATTATTTTTCTTCCATTGATTACTTTTGGACTCTTTTGTCAAAAATCAGGTGTTTATAGATGAGTTAATGTCCCAGGCTTCAATTTGATTCCATTGATCCAGAAGTCTGTTTTTATGACAGTACCAAGCTGTTTTTATTACCCTGCCTCTATAGTATAATTTGAAGTCAGAGATGGTGATGCCTCCTGAGGTTTTTTTGTTGAACAAAATTGTTTTGGCAATCCTGGCTTTCCTGTTTTCCCAAATAAAATTGAGTGTTGTTCTTTCAAGGTCTGTAAAAAAATTGTGTTGGGATTTTGATGGGAATTGTATCGAATTTGTAGATTGCTTTTGGTAAATTGCCATTTTCACTATGTTGATCCTACCTATCCAGGAACATGGGAGATCTTTCCAATTTCGTATATCCTACTAAATTTATTTCTTCAGCGATTTAAACTTTTTGTAAAACAAATCTTATACTTCTTTGGTTATAGTTAGACCAAGGTATTTAATGGTATTTGCAGCTATTGTAAAAGGTGATGTTTCTCTTATTTCTTTTTCAGTCCTTTTATCTATAGTGTATAAGAGGGCTAAAGATTTCTTTGAGTTAATCTTGTATCCTGCTATATTTCTGAAGGTGTTTGTCAGCTGTAAAAGTTCCCTGGTAGAATTTTGTGAGTCACTTATGTATGCAATCGTGTCATCTGCAAATAGAGATAGTTTGATTTCTTCTTTTCCAATTTGTATCACCTTAATCTCTTTTCATTCTCTTATTGCTTTAGCTAACTCTTTGAGAACTATGTTGAGTAGGTAAGGGGAGAGGGTACAGCCTTGTCTATTTCTTGATTTTAGTGAGATTGCTTTATATTTTTCTCCATTTCATTTGATGTTGGCTGTCAGCTTTTTGTAAATCGCCTTTATGATATTAAGTATTTTCCCTGTATTCCTGATCTCTCCAGTACTTTTATCATAAAGGAATGTTGGATGTTGGATTTTGTCAAAGATTTTTTCAGTATCTAAGGAAATGATCATGTGGGGTTTTTTTTCAATTTATTTATATGATGGATGACATTTACCCTTTTCTGTATGTTGAACCAACCCTGCATTTCTGGAGTGAAGCCTATTTGATCATGGTGAATAACTTTATGTTGTTGGATTTGGTTTGCCAGAATTTTGTTGAGAATTTTTGCATCAATGTTCATGAGGGAAATTGATCTGTAATTCTCCCTCTTTGTTGTACCTTTGAGTGGCTTGAGTATCAGGGTTATTGTGGCCTCATAAAAAAGAGTTTGGCAATATTTCTTCTGTTTCTGCTGTATGGAACAGTTTGAGGAGTATTGGTAGTAGCTCTTCTTTGAATATCTGGTAGAATTCTGCACTGAAACCATCTGGCCCTGGGCTTTTTTTATTTGGGAGACTTTTAATGACAGCTTCAATTTCCTTCGATGTTATAGGACTATTTACTTCTTTAATCTGGCCTTGATTTAATTTTGGTAAATGGTACCTGTCCAGGAAGCTGTCCATTTTTTCTAGGTTTTCAATTTTTGTGCAATATAGATTTTCAAAGTATGTCTTGATAATTCTCTGTGTCTCCTGGTGGTCTGTTGTTATGTTCCCCCTTTTCATTTCTGATTTTGTTGATTTGGATACTCTCTCTCTCTGCTTTTTGGTAAGTTTGGATAAGGGTTTATCTATCTTGACTTTCTTAAAGAACCAACTCTTTGATTCATTGATTTTTTTTTTGTATTATTCTTTTTGTTTCAATTGTGTTGATTTCAGATCTAAATTTGATTATTTCCTGTCATCTGTTCCTTCTAGGTAAGTTTGCTTTCAATTGTTCTAGAACCCTTACCTGTGTTGATAGTTCTCTTCTGTGGCATCTAGTGTAGGCATCTAGTGCTATGAATTTTCCTCTTAAGACTGCTTTCATTGTATCCCATAAGTTGGGGTATGTCATGGATTCATTTTTATTAAATTCTAGGAAGTCTTTGATTTCTTTCTTAATTTCTTCCTTGACCTAGAGGTGGTTCAGTTGAGTGATGTTTAGTTTCCATGAGTTGGTAGGTTTTCTGTGATTTTTATGTTGTTGAAGTCAACTTTAGATCATGGTGATCTGAAATGATACAAGGAATTACACACTTTTTTTTTTTGGTACCTGTTGATATTGTTTTATGACTTAGTATATGGTCAATTTTAGAGGAAGTTCCATGGGGTACTGAGAAATATGTTTATTTATTTTGGTTGTGTGGAGGGTTTGGTATAGATCTACTAATTCCATTTGGGTCATAGCTTCTGCTAGATCCTTTATTTCTCTGTTGAATTTCTGTCTGGTTGACCTATCCAAGGGTGAAATTGGTTAGTTCTTGGTCAGCTCTTAGTGAGTTGTTGGTCTGAGGGCTCTTAATCAACTATGTGTTCAGAGGATTGGCTGTTCTCGTGAGGTCACAGTGTCACCAGTCATCACCTCTTGATCTCTCACCTCTCAGTTGTGTGCCCAGAGACTTGGCTGATCCCCCGCTGCTATTACACCAGCCATGTACTGGGTGGGCTGTGCTCTGCACTGAAGCTGAGAAGCAATCTCAGGGCCTGGGTTCAGGTGGCATAAGTCACCTTCTGACCTCTGACCTCTGACCTCTCAGCTGTGCTTTTAGGAACTCCTCTGCTTCCTTGCTATTATTATGCCAGTCGTGGTCTGTGCAGACTGTGTTCCCCACCAAAGCTGAGTTGCTTAGCTCTGAGAAATGTGCCTAGGACCAAGGAACTCAACTGTTCCCCAGCTGCTAATTTCCCAGCTGTGTTCTGGGCGGGGAGTGCTCTGCACCAAAGCGGAGTGGCCGTTCAGGGCCCAGGTTCAGGTGGTGGACACAACTACATGTTGTACGATTTTTGTCTATATGAATTATCTAGAATTAGAAAATCTATTGGAGGAAAGTGGACAACTGAAAGAGACTTTGGAAGGACATAGCTAGGGCTTATTACTAATAAACAGAGGAGCTTGAAGTAGAGGACAGCTGAGGACAAGAGCATGGAATGAGTGCAAATGTTTACACAAAAAATGAATGTTTAAACAGAAATGTGTATTCTAAAATGGCTACAACAGTGAATTTATCTCACAGATGAATTTAACAACCAATGTATCTGCCAATAACATTCATTATTAATAGTGTTAGATAAAGGATGCGCACATCTTCTAGATTACAGTCATATGGTTTCTAAATAGTAAGACAATTTTGACTAGATTTTTGCTGGAATAATTGTCTATATCTGGAGCAACTACATGTCTACATGTCCTGCATCCTACATGTCTACTTGCTTAACTTTTCCTGATATTTAAACAAAGACCAGCATTTTCTAGATAGGTTAACAGTAAATAGTGGATCAATAATCAATAATGATCACAACCAAATCCAGTTTGCTAACCTATGAGATGATTACTCACAGAAAAAAGGTTGAGGAGTGACCTACAGGAACTTAGCTGAGCCCCAAACACTCTGACCATCAAAGTCTCACTGCAGGATGTATATTGACTTCTCTACAGCTTCATAAATAAAGCCTCCCTATCCCAGTCTGTGTGTACCCTAGCATCTCCCAAGACCACATACAACTGGGGTATAATTATATGTACCAGGGATATAGATGCAGTAGAAACTGGCTGTTATCTCAGATGAGTGTCTAATGACCCTGCCTTACCATCCTTGTCTGAGAATGAACAGTGGTGATCTTGAAAGAAATCTTGTATCCAATTCCAGTTGCTATGATTAAGATGGTAAGAGCTATTATGCTTGGAGACCAGCATTCTGCAGCAAACTTATGTGTCTCTTGGAAAACATGAAATAAAGCCACACCACAAAGCAGCCCTGTTCATAAAGCTGGAAAATCATATCTCCTTTTTCTTTCTCTGCCTTTCAAAACCTTATCACCCAAGTTGAGCTATAAATTTCTGTGGGGTACTGAATAAATCCTGAAGCAATTATGTTTCCTGTGAAAGTAGATTAACAAGCCTGCCAAAAGGGCAATAGGAAAAACAGTAATACCAATTAGAACTGCATAAGTCTCAAGCAATGATTGAGATCTGAGCATTTACAGAAAGGTTAGGTAATTCACATATGCATTCTAAAAATGATTATTGAGTGCCAATTACCCAAGGCTTTGTGCAGTATGGCAGTATATAGGAAAGTTACCCTGCCCAGAATCGACTTTTATAGCATCATATATGGACATGGTCAGTATCATAAAGCCAATATTTTTTATAAATGAGAACAAGGATAGACTAAGAAAATAGTATCCCCCCACATTCATCAGATTCCAAGTTTGATGCAGTAATAAATCTATTCCTGCAGTTCTCACTGGCAAGCTGCATAATTCCAGAATAAAGGAAATACGATTAAATGATCTTGACAATCTGACGAAAACTTAGAGTTTATATCACCTTATACTTATTTCATATTGTTTGTCTATATCCATACTCTGGAAGACAACAATATTTGAACCTATTTTTAAAGAGTTGTTACTATCCAAGTTATTCTGAAGAATATTTCTCAGACTAAAATTATACAGAGATAGAAAATTTCTTTAATAAAACTACAATTCAAAAATATATTCCTAGCAATGTTTCAAAATGTATATAATATCAAAAAGACTTTTAACTTTTAATCATATATTTTTAGAAATTTTTAGCCACTTAATTTTAGTTGGTCAGTTTTCTTTATTTTATTCTAAATGTTTCTCATTGAAAATAGATTTCTTTCATACAACATATATTAATATGGTTTCCTTTCCCCTAATCCTTCCTCCCACATCCTCTTCCATACAGATCACACCTTCTAAGTCTCTCCTTAGAAAATAAACTGACCGCTAAGGAATAATATATAATAAAAAAGGTCAAACAAGAACAAATTGGAATACGACAAAACACACAAAAGAGCCAAATAAAAAACACAAAAAACCCTACATATAGATGTAGAGACACACATTTACACACAAAAGATTCCTGTGAAAGCATAAAACTAGAAGTCATAACATGTACACAAAGGGCCTGTAAGGTTTAGAAAAAATGAGTAGAATGATGCCAAGATCCTCTCAAGGTGCCAATTTCACTCGTGTGTAAGACACTTACTGCTGGGCATGGTTCTGCCCCTGAGAGTGGTGTGTTTCCCGAGTAAGACTCCCTTAGACAAAATGTTTTCATTTATGAGTGGTTAATCAACTGGAGGCATGTTCTGGGTAAGGGATGGAACATATGCCCACTTCTGTTTTCAGCTCTAGGACTCCATCGGATACAGATTCATATTAGCTCTGTGCATGCTGCACCAGCCTCTGTGAGTTCATATGTGCATTGCCCATGGTATGGTTAGAGTCTTGTTGCCTTGGTATCTGCCATACCCTATGGCTCTTACACTCTCCTTTCCTGGTTACTTTCATGTTGCAGAGAATTGTAATATTTGTTTTTACCTTGTGAGCAAGATAAATTTAGTAAGAGCATTAATTAACAAATGCTGGAAATAACTGGCATGACAAGTTTTAATTTTTCTAAATCATTTCCTTACAGATGGAATTAGAGTAAGTATTACCTATAATCCTAGAAATAGTACTATTTGGCATCATTAAAAAGTTATTATTTGCCTTAAATACTTCTCTAAAATGAGTGGATTATCTCCCAAAGAGTTGCTGATTCTTAGTAAATTTAAACCTACATCTTATGTTATTTGTTGAACTTGACTATTAACCACAACAATTTAACTTTAGGAGATGGGGAAAAGAGCTGACATCAATACAATTGAAACAAAGGAAACAATATAAAGAATCAATGAATTAAAGAGTTGGTTCTTTGAGAAAGTTAACAAGATAGATAAACTCTTAGCCAAACTAACCAAAAAGCAGAGAGAGTGTATCCAAATTAACAAAATCAGAAATGAAAAGGTGGACATAACAACAGACACCCAGGAAATCCAGAGAATTATCAGGTCATAATTTAAAAATCTATACTCCACAAAATTGGAAAACCTAGAAGAAATGGACAGCTTTCTTGACAGGTACCACTTAATAAAATTAAATTAAGATCAGATTAAAGACCTAAACATACCTATAACCCCAAAGGAAACTGAAGCTGTCATTAAAAGTCTCCCAATAAAAAAAAAAAAAAAAAAAAAAAAAAAAGCCCAGGCCCAGATGCTTTCAGTGCAGAATTGTACCAGACATTCAAAGAAGAACTAATACCAATCTAATATCAAAGTGTTCCATACAGTAGAAAATGAAGGAATATTGCCAAACTCATTTTTTTAAGTACACATTAGTTTTTATTTTATAGTATGTTACTGCATTACTCTAGTTGTTCAAATAATAAACAATTATCTTCTGCATTTATTGTTAATGCTAGAGGTTTTTGTTTCTTGTATACCTTGAACAGTTGGAGGATAAAAGCAGGTAATACAATAGCAGTATTAAATGAAATGGATGTTTCCAAAAAACGTAGATGGCTACATCAGGATTTTTATACAGCCAATTATTTCCATATTATAAATAACAATAATTTACAAGAATTTACATAACACCTTTCTTTGTAAAAATAAGTAAAACACATGTGAATATACATGTTAATATAGTTTATATACATTTTTTCCTTCTATATTTTGTATTTATCAAAAAAAAAACCGTAAAAAGAATTTAAAAAAAATGCCAAAGAGTTAACAATAACTATAAAGAGGATAATAATCATAAGCATGGCTTATCAAGGGTGGAAATGCAAATAAGATTACTACACATATATTTTCTTTGTGTTCAGCTTTCCCTCTGAATTTTTTTTTTCCATCCCTGTATATCCTTATTGAAGGTCTCTTCCCCCTCCCACCACATCTGATCATTTTTCTTCTCTGCAACTCCCCATCCCCTCCCTTGGCAG